>DF369692.1:1289-12324 GCA_000787875.1 Solanum virginianum
GGCCGTTCTTCCGGGGCTGCGTTTCATGCCTGCAGGTACAGACAATCAGAGTAGCAGGCCACTAGCTTAGGACTTCTTGTTAGAACCCATATTTTGGTACGTTGGGATCAATATTGTGATTGTTGGAAAGTTCGATGCTTAATTGTAACTTTGGGGAACTTGAGAATTTAAATTGGAATATTTTCACAAGAGCATGGGTGTAGAAATTTGTGGATATCTATATTTACAAGTGTACTCTTGCAAGAGCAAAGATTATAAGTCATCTTATTATGTGTTTATATGTTGGGAAAAATTCACATTCTAGAATTATAAAGGGTGTAACTTTGTGATTGGTTCAAGTATTAATTTGACTAAGATAATAATTCCTTAAGGGGTCTTAGGATGTTATTATATATACATACATACTTGTTACAAGAAAGAGCTAGACTCTTCCATTTTTTTTCAACCAAACACTTAGAAAAACAAAGAAGAAGAAGATCTTGAAAACACTGTAGCAACCCGAGAGAAGGAAAAAATTTGATTTTTTTCTGCTTCTTCCGATTTGATGCTATAAGCTTGTTATAGTGGATCCCCTAAGCATCATAGAAGCTTTGGTTTGGCAAGAAAATGGTTGGAAAGTCCGAATTGAAGTTTTGAAGTTGTGAACAAGTTGTGAAAGTAAGTGAATTTTCTCTTCTTTTGAGTTAAATTTAAGCTTGTAAATGGTTTAAGGGTTGTTAGATTGGTAGAATAACCAAGAAAATTAGTTTAAATCAATGAGTATCAAGCTTGTGAGTTATTGGATTTGAATTGGAACATATGAATGTAAATGTGGTTTATTTGTTTAAAATTCATATGTGTGGGTTTAATTATCTTGAAAATGATTCTCGTGGGTTGAAAATAACATTAGAAATGATTGGTATGTATCCTTGATTGATTGTTCAAAATTAAGCCTCTTTATTGAAGAATTTGAGCGTTTTGACGCTAGGAGTGGGTGTTGAGCGCTAGGGCGTTGTGTTGTGCTTTTTAGGGTATATAGAAGTTCTTGAGGATGTTATGTATGTGTACAAGTTGGTGGCTGCCCAGTTTCTGCATATTGTGTTAGGAATGTGAAAATGTGTTTTATAGCGCTTTACGATTTTATGTGACATTAGGGAGTTATAATTTGATTCTTAGAGTGTGTAGAAGTATTTGGATAAGTTATATGTGTATGGAATAAGTGTGCAGTCCCTATTTTTCAGTTTTAACGTAAAAGGAGTTTCGTAAGCGAGTTATTGGAATTTTGAAGTTGAAATGGCTTCTAGTTGTCTTGGAATTGTTGGAATTGTTGTAGTTGTTGTTGTTGCTGCTGTTGTTGTTGGGTAAAAGGGGTCAATTAGAACCTCGGGATGGCCTAGTTTGCAGGGGACATGCTGGCAAAATTTTTGTGGAATTTCGGAGAAAGTTTAGTGTTTAGAAGTTGCAAAGAAGTTTAGTAATTAATAATGTGTATTGTTATGATATTTGTAGACTTTGTGCATTCGGGAGAATAATTTGGATTGAGATTGTTGTGAGGCTAACCTTATCAAGGAAAGGAGGTATGTAAAGCATCTACGACTTCGGCATGATATTTTAAATATGAGCCTTGTATCGATTTGATTTTGGCAATCTAGTTTTGAACAAATGCTATATTCGTTCTTGGTATACTCTAGTACCTATGTTATGTTTGATTACTACATTCTTGGTATTGACTAATTGGGGCAAATATGTGTTCTTACAAGCGACCTTCCAAAAAGATCTTCTTCCACTGCTTATCTATGTAATTCTTGACTCTTATGTTCATCAAGTATGGAAATGATGTAATTCGCGAAACATGAAAGCTTGATATGCCTAAGGTATTATACTCTCTTCAAGTTCTAGTAAACGTTGTAAGTATATAATTTGCCAAGGCATGGAAAGTTTGTTACTTGAAGCTAGTGACTAAAGTGGTCGAATTTGCTAATCACACTGTTAGTCCATTTGCAACTTATGAATTTTGATATGTCCGAAATATGACCCGTTTGCGTACTATGTGAATTAATTAATTTTGAGCCTTATGAAAGTTTGGCAAGTTGGAGCCACCTATGTACTAACTCTTTGGGAATAATAAAAGAATTTAAAGTGAACCATGTATATATGTCATTGATGTTAAATATGAATAATCCTTCACTATTCCGAAATCCCAACAATTCCAACTAAATGCGATCCCAAGTATCCCTATATATTTTAGGAGCTTGAGTAACATAAATCTCTTGTAAGTCATTGTGAATACTCACATTTACCAACTTTGATCCATTTGCAATTTGGGAAGTTTGATATGTACGAAGTAATACGCTTTCTAAAAGTCCTATAAACCTAAGTTTGGCTTCTGTTAATTGTTAGTCACTATTGTGATTTGTTTGTTAAATCCTTAATTCCTTTGCACTCTGAACGTCTCAAATGACAAGAATAGGAATCGTATGATAACTTTGAAGAATTTTACACAACTTCTAGCTTGACTTTGTACAAGAATATGTTTCCAGATTTTTGCTCACTATGACATGTTTTAATATGCTCATTAACTTATTTGTAAGTAACAAAGGAGTATGTCACCACTTTGAAATTTTGATGATGAATTTTTGTACATATGCTCCTCCTACTTTATTCGTGCTACTATGACTTCGTTCACCGGTTCCCGGGCTGGTTATGTTCATGCGCAATAAGCTATACTATATATATATTTTGGAAGGTAGCTGGATTTGGTGGGGTCAGCTTGGCCTAAGGGTCGGCCTCGCTTAGTTGGAGTTATGCTGTGATTGGGCCTTTGGTTTAGTGGCTTCATGCCACATTTACTATATGATTTATGAGTGCAGTGGTCTTTTCTGGCTCACGTGAGTGCAGTGGTCTTCCCTGGCTCACCCTTATTTGTGATCTGTGTTGGAGACTTTCGCGATTAAACTTTCTGGTGTGATGCTGTGGTATGGCACGAATATGGAGGTCGCTATTGTTTCTGGTCCGATACGCTTCTATTTGATCTATTTGAAAATCCAAAAGAAATAGTCTATTTGATATTACATATGAATTTGATTCTGGCACTTCTGTTGAGTACTACACTTATTATGTTGTGCTTTCCGCTTTGCATATTCGGTACATTTTGTACTGACCCCCTTTCTTCGGGGGCTGCGTTTCATGCCCGCAGGTTCAGACGCACAGGGTAGCAGGTCTCCAGCTTAGGACCTCAGTTTGCAGTTTGAAGAGCTCTTTTACCTCGGAGCTACTTTTGGTTCACTTACTTTGCATTACTTTCATTTTTGGGTATGACGGGGGCCCTGTCCTGTCTTATGATTCAATTTGTCTGTATTAGAGGTTTGTGGATAGCTTGTGAGTTATTATGTACATATGTTGTGTATGTAGGACTTAGCAACCTGTCTGGATATTTTGTACATATGTTGTATTTGTTAGGCGGCAGGATCGCAGCGGTGACCTTGTCGGCCCGCATATATACATATCTATGTTTGTGTTACATTTGTTGGTTCGCTGTGATCTTTCTATTTCAAGTGGCTAGTCTGTAAAACAGAGGAAACTCTGCCGAAATTTTCTAAAATAAATAGTAACCTATATTGGAGTCTGATTTGACAGGATACTTAGGGTATTCTCTTTGTTTGATCTTAGATCGTGCGTTAGAACGGTGTCAGTAGGGTGACTCCTCTTCTGACAATATTATTTTGGATTCAGATATGATATCAGCTGCTCAGAGAAGCAAGTTTTATAGCTATCTTGTTGATTACAAGTGCAAAAGAAGGGACTTGCTTCTGAATATGGGGTAAGAACAAGCGCTTAAAAATATGTGTGGAATGATCTAAAATAATGGTTGGTTTACCTAAAGAAATTGTTTTACTATAGTAAGGAATTGATTTTATCTTATGCTATTATGTGAAGCTGAAATATTTTTGGGGATGAACTCAAAGCTATAGTACCTTCCTTTGAGTGTAACTACAAAAAACTCAAAGGTTTGTAGACCATCTAATAATTAAGCTCCCAATGGAAACCAACCTTACTCTAGGGTGTTAAGATTTAATGCTAAAAG
The DNA here is from genome assembly GCA_000787875.1 of Solanum virginianum. Classification (NCBI taxonomy): domain Eukaryota; kingdom Viridiplantae; phylum Streptophyta; class Magnoliopsida; order Solanales; family Solanaceae; genus Solanum; species Solanum virginianum. Next base: position 5,353 of record DF369692.1, read on the forward strand.
TCTGCTACAGGTAGCAGGGAAGAGTTGAACTTTTGGTGTTTTTGGTTTTGGGTAGAGTATGAGTTCGATACTAATGTCACTATGGTAGATAAATTGAGAAAAAGAAAATGATTGGTCATCCGACAAGGTAGTAGGAATGTGATAATTAAGTATGCTAAGGAATTACAAGGCTGCACATACACCCAAGAGCAATGTAATTAAATTTGTTTGTCACAAGCCTATGTATATATATATAATTGTGGGAAGTTTTCAGTTGATGCAGTTAGGCCGAGGCTTTAGGAAAAGTCTTCCTATCTGCTATGAACTAATGAGATTTAGATAATGGCAGAAGAGATACTAGTCATCGTTTCAGAATTGGTGTGGTTACTAAGGATTCTATAATAAGAATTACTTGCTTAAACCAGTAAGTGTAAAGGACATTTTTTTCCAAGGATGATTCTGCTACCCACCCCCGAATATAATGAGATCAGTATGTTGTTCCATCCGTTGGATCATAAAGTTGGTTCTAAGAGTCAAGTTGATGGTGATGCTAAATTTAAATTGTATGTAACTGTCGGATAATGCCAAGATTTCTATTCGTATTAGAATATTAACATAATCTAAGGATGCCAGAACCACCTAAATGCTTATGCTACCACAATGGTATAAAGATTTTTGACATCTTAAACGAGAAAGTCTAATGATGTCTGTTCATAATCTATTCAGAACTTCATGTAAGATCCTGACTTGGCTGATAACTACGAGTTGTATATAAGATGTTTTCTTTATTGCTGGGGTAGTTTGACGAAGGCATCAAGGTGTGTAAAACATTTGATACTTCGGCAAGTTGTTGTTAAACATGAACCTTGAAATGAATTTTACTGAAATTCCAATTGTGAATTAGACCCCTAGTTATCCCTTGGGATTTTTGGTAAGTATGTATTATTTCAACCCTTGCTTTCTTGAACCTTACAGGGTGGAGAAGTGGATGGTATTGTAACGAAGTATGAGAAATATTATTCCTAGGGTAACTTGCTTACATTTAATTTATACCTCCTTAAGACTTGGTATGTTTCAAAAGTTAAAGAAAATTTGGTAAGCCTTGAAACACTAAGGTCAAAAAGGGTTGTAAGAATGAAGGAAATCTGACAAATTGAGGAAAAAATGGGGTAGCCATGGTTGGCATAATTACTATTTTAGTTCCAGCCACAACTAAATGCGATACCATTTGAACAGTCCCGTTCTCAAAACCTTAGCCGAGTATGCTTTATAATTGTTCTTAGTCTTCCTTCTGAGTAAAGAGCAATACAGTTATACTGATATCTTTAAATGTAAACAGGGTAGGTAAGAGTTTGAGAAGGAACAAGTTAGATTGAAACCCAAAAGTCCAGTGGTTCCAGGAATGACAGTATTGGTAATTTTTGGAAAGGAAAATCCAAGTACCTCAAAATTATTTTAAGGCGCATTATAGTAAGATCTAAAGAACCTGATAAGTTGATAAAGATGTAGGGAAGTTGGTAATGTTATGGAGGAAAACTCAATCCTATCTTGATCTTGTGGCATAATCTATTATAAAGTATTAGCGCTATAAATCGACAAGTTCCTCTAAGTGGTCCTATTTTGTTCCGATAAACTCCAAGTTTGTAAGTTGAAAAAGTTTGACATTCAAAGTTTGATACCTGAGGTTGGCATCTAAAGTTTGGTGCGTTTGTTAATTATGAACGTTTGGCCCATTGTAAATTATGAACGTTTAATTAATTTGAGATAGCAAATGATGTTTATAAGACGTTATCTATAAGCTGGAGGCTACAGGATACTTACGTTTGGCCCATTGTAAATTATGAACGTTTGATTAATTTGAGATAGCAAATGATGTTTATAAGACGTTATGCCAAAGAAATTTTTTTCTGCAGATGTATAATCAGATTTTCAGGTACGTGTCTGTACTACTTCTGCTCGACCCTCAGTTAGCTTGATTGACATAAATGAACTAAGTGTATGGATTTAGCCTAAGTAGCAAGTGATACAGTGAAGGTTTATCAGCAAGATTAAAAAGTTTTCTTATTAGATTTGTTGTTTGAACTATTTGTGGTTTTGGGCAATGGTCACATGTAGTCTAGATGAATGATCGTCAGATCTGCAAATTTTTGTTTCCCCAAGTAAGACTTCCTCTACCAGGGTCACTTTGTGTTCTTTGGTCTGGTTTACTGATGTGCACCATACTTTTTCTATCAAGAATGCATGTAATTGATAAACTGATTAAGGGTTGAAGAAGAAACTGCCTACCGGTGAGAAACATAATTGTTTGAGATAGATATTTGGGCATGTTATTACTGTTATAGTCTAGGCTTGGATACTCGTGGATGTGAAATTGAGAGTGAATAGTTTGCTGTTGGTTCTTATGGTATGGATTAATCTGAATTTCTTTTATGTCACAATGTTATGAGAATATGGGACACTAAACTTGCAATTGCTGCTATGTTTTTGGGAATGCCAAAAGTGAGTGAGTTTGAAACCATCTTTGTACTACTCCATTGAAGTCTAATATGAACAGTTTGGTACACATAATGTTTTATCTCCAATTGTGAAGAAAAACCTGAGGTGCATTAAAGATCATCCAAGATTCTTCTTAGAATTTTCCATAACATAGGAAAAAATAGGATATTAAAGTTATCAGAGGATAAAGTTTGATAATCAAGTCTTGTAACTTACAAAAGTTTGATAAGTTGGTAAATTGCGAGAGTTTGATAAGTTTGTGACTTGGAAATGTTCAGAAAAGTTGGCAATGTGCGAGTTGAGTAGTAGCGTTAGAGTTGTCCGTATTGTTTGCATTAGATACTAAGTTAAGATTTTTGTGCAAAGTTTGCAATGTACGAGTTAAGTAGTAGCATTAGAGTTGTCCGTATTGTTTGAATTAGATACTAAGTTAAGATTTTTGTGATAGATCTTCCAAGTTCAAAAAGTGCAAGAATATGTATAACCTGTTAAGTTTGGAAGAATTGCTTTGGATTCAATCTGGAATGCCCCGTAAGAATGTGTATGTTATAGATTTGATATTTTAATTATTGTTTCGATCTGAAATATGATCTTGTATGGGTTGTGAATATCTTGCTTCTATTAAATATGTGTGTGCATGTAACCTACTCCGGAGTTAGGCTGTTTTCATCATACCCTTATTCCCTTTACCTGGTGAGTAGGAAAGAGAATTCAGTGAAATGTTATTAGGCAAGGGAACCATGTTCAGCTTGAGAACGATTGACATCAAGAATATTAAATAGCACACTAGAGCTTATTATGGAAGTTGCTATGAAGAAAAGTACCCTCAGTTATTTGTCCACATCTTCAGGTACCTCTTTGGTTAAATATAAAGTATGGTGTGTAAGCTACTATAGTTGAATGCTATGTATGCGAGGCGAATACTCACTTGGTTAATATGACATTCGAGGACGAATGTTCCTAAGGGGGAAGGATGTTAGAACCCATACTCATCCAAACACTTAGAAAAACAAAGAAGAAAAAGATCCTGAAAACACTGTAGCAACCTTCTCGGGTTGCTACAGTAAAGAAGGAAAAATTTTATTTTTTTGCTGCTTCTTCCGATTTGTTGCTACAAGCTTGTTATAGTGGATCCCCTAAGCATTGTAGAAGCTTTGGTTTGGCAAGAAAATGCCTGAAAAGTCCGAATCGAAGTTTTGAAGTTGTGAACTAGTTGTGAAGGTAAGTGAATTTTCTCTTCTTTTGAGTTAAATTTAAGCTTGTAAATGGTTTAAGGGTTGTTAGATTGGTAGAATAACCAAGCAAATTGGTTTAAATCAATGATTTTCAAGCTTGTGAGTTATTGGGTTCGAAATGGAAGTAAATGCGATTTTGTTGTTTAAAATTCATATATGTGGGTTTAATTATCTTGAAAATGATTCTTGTGGGTTGAAAATAACATTAGAAATGATTGGTATGTATCCTTGATTGATTGGTCGAAATTAAGCCTCTTTATTGAAGAATTTGAGCGTTTTAACGCTAGGAGTGGGTGTTGAGCGCTAGGGCGTTGTGTTGTGCTTTTTGGGGTATATAAAAGTTCTTGAGGATGTTATGTATGTGTACAAGTTGGTGGCTACCCAATTTCTGCATATTGTGTTAGGAATGTGAAAATGTGTTTTATAGCGCTTTACGATTTTATGTGATGCTAGGGAGTTATAATTGGATTCTTAGAGTGTGTAGGAGTGTTTGGATGTGTTATATATGTATGGAATAAGTGTGCAGTCCCTGTTTTTCAGTTTTAACGTAAAAGGAGTTTTGTAAGCGAGTTATTAGAATTTTGAAGTTGAAATGGCTTCTAGTTGTCTTGGAATTGTTGGAATTGTTGTAGTTGCTGTTGTTGCTGTTGTTGTTGGTTAAAAGTGGTCAATTGGAACCCCAGGATGGCCTTGTTTGCAGGGAACATGCTGGCGAAATTTTTGTGGAATTTCGGAGAAAGTTTAGTGTTTAGAAGTTGCAAAGAAATTTAGTAATTAATAATGTATATTGTTATGATATTTGTAGACTTTGTGCATTCGGGAGAATAATTTGGATTGAGATTGTTGTGAGTCTAACCTTATCAAGGAAAGGAGGTATGTAAAGAATCTATGACTTCGGCATGATATTTTAAATATGAGCCTTGTATCGATTTGATTTTGGCAATCTAGTTTTGAACAAATGCTATATTCGTCCTTGGTATACTCTAGTACCTATGTTATGTTTGATTGCCACATTCTTGGTATTGACCAATTGGGGCAAATATGTGTTCTTACAAGTGACCTTTGAAAAAGATCTTCTTCCACTGCTTATCTATGTAATTCTTGACTCTTATGTTCATCAAGTATGGAAATGATGTAATTCGCGAAACATGAAAGCTTGGTATGCCTAAGGTATTATACTCTCTTCAAGTTCTAGTAAACGTTGTAAGTATATAATTTGCCAAGGCATGACAAGCTTGTTACTTGAAGCTAGTGACTAAAGTGGTCAAATTTGCTAATTACACAGTTGGTCCATTTGCAACTTATGAATTTTGATATATCCGAAATATGACCCGTTTGCGTACTATGTGAATTAATTAATTTTGAGCCTTATGAAAGTTTGGCAAGTTGGAGCCACCTATGTACTAACTCTTTGGGAATAATAAAAGAATTTAAAGTGAACCATGTATATATGTCATTGATGTTAAATATGAATAATCCTTCACTATTCCGAAATCCCAACAATTCCAACTAAATGCGATCCCAAGTATCCCTATATATTTTAGGAGCTTGAGTCTATTCATGCTACTATGACTTCGTTCACCGGTTCCTGGGCCGGTTATGTTCGTGCACAATAATCTATACTATATATATATTTCCGAAGGTAGCTAGATATGGTGGGGTCGGCTTGGCCCAAGGGTCGGCCTCGCTTAGTTGGAGTTATGCTGTGATTGGGCCTTTGGTTTAGTGGCTTCATGTCACATTTACCATATAATTTGTAAGTGCACTGGTCTTCCCGGGCTCACGTGAGTGCAGTGGTCTTCCCTGGCTCACCCACATTTGTGATCTGTGTTGGAGACTTTCGCAATTAAACTTTCTGGTGTGATACTGTGGTACGGCGCAAGTATCGAGGTCACCATTGTTTCTGGTCCGGCACGCTTCCATTTGATCCATTTGAAAATCCAAAAGAAATAGTTTATTTGATATTACATATGAATTTGATTCTGGCACTTCTGTTGATTACTACACTTATTACGTTGTGCTTTCCGCTTTGCATATTCGGTACATTTTGTACTGACCCCTTTTCTTCGGGGGCTGCGTTTCATGCCCACAGGTTCAGACTCACAGGGTAGCAAGTCTCCAGCTTAGGACCTCAGTTTGCAGTTTTGAAGAGCTCTTTTACTTCGAAGCTACTTTTGGTACACTCACTTCATATTACTTCTATTTTGGGTATGATGAAGGCCCCGTCCCATCTTGTGATTCAGTTTGTCTGTATTAGAGGTCTGTGGACAGCTTGTGAGTATGGGTCATATCAGAAAGTGTGTGTATTATGTACATATGTTGTGTATGTAGGACTTAGCCACCTGTCTGGACATTCTGCACATATGCTATGTTTGTTAGGTGGTAGGATCGCAGCGGTGACCTTGTCGGCCCGCATATATATATATATATCTATGTTTGTGTCACATTTGTTGGTTCACTGTGATCTTTCTATTTCAGGTGGCTAGTCTGTAAAATAGAGGAAACTCTGCCAAAATTTTCTAAAATAAATAGTAACCTATATTGGAGTCTGATTTGGTAATGTGATTAATTTGGATTGAGATTGTTGTGAGTCTAACCTTATCAAGGAAAGGAGGTATGTAAAGAATCTATGACTTCGGCATGATATTTTAAATATGAGCCTTGTATCGATTTGATTTTGGCAATCTAGTTTTGAACTCCTGTCAGCAGTTGAAGTGCTCCTTTGCTTCGGAGCTACTTTTGGCATAATTGTAATTTCTGAGTATTATGTATTTTGTTCACTCAAGGGTATGATGGGGGCCCTATCCCGTCTTTTACTTTAGTTTGTTCATTTAGAGGTCTTTGGACATCCTGTGAGTATGGGTCACATTAGAAAGTTTGTGTACATCGTATATATATTGAGTATGTCAGGTATGACTATCAGTCTGAGTATTATGTAACTCTACTGCGTTGTTGGGCGGTTTAACCATAGCGGTGACCTTGTCAGCCCGCGAGTATATATCTATGTCTATTGTGTATTTGGTTGGTTCACTGGAATCTTTCTGTTTCAGGTGGATAGTCAATAAAATAGAGGAAACTCTGCCGAAATTTTCCTAAATGAATAGTAACTTATATCGGGGTCTGGTTTGGTTATGTGGTTCGGGTGCCCCAAACGAGTGCCAGTCACGACCCATAGGTTGGGTCGTAGCGCCCCAAATGGGTGCTAGTCACAGCCCATAGGTTGGGTCGTGACAGAAGTGGTATTAGAGCAGTTAGTCCTCAG
>DF369691.1:0-13477 GCA_000787875.1 Solanum virginianum
GACTATTTTACTTATCTTTTGGATTTATGAAAATAATTTTATGCATATGATTACTCATTACTCCGCTTGTGCCTACTACTATGATATCGTTCGCCAGTTTCCAGGTCGATTGGTTGTCGTGCGCATTATGATATACTCCGGTGTTATGCTGTGTTAATGGTTCATCGAGCTCCTCACTCCTCACTTGAGGGCCGGATTCCGCTTTTGTTGGGCGTTATGCTATATTGTGATATGTGACGAAAATTCAGAAATTTGAAACTTTCTGATGTTATGCTGTGTTATGGCGCCATCGACGGGCGGGTGACCATATTTCTTGTGTCCTATGCATGATTTGTATTTTGAAAGTAAACATTTTAATATTTTTGGATATGTATTTACCTTCTATACTCTTGCTTCGATTATTACTCAGATTTATGTTCTGTATCTTCTGATTTGCATACTCAGTACATATTTCATATTGACCCCCTTCTTCGGGGGCTGCGTTTCATGCCCTCAGGTACCGACGTACAGTTTGGTGATCCACCGATTTAGGACACCCTTCTGCAATTTGGAGTGCTCCCCCTATTTCGGAGCCTACTTTTGGTATATATTCGTTCGCGAAACTCTGTCGAATTTTTTTTTAAGTTTATAAACTTGGAACATAGCCTTGTCGGCTTCTGTATAGGTCGTCTATTCGCAACTTGACTTCGTGATTGTGTTTGGGTGCCCAATCCGGGCGCTAGTCACTGCCCACGGAGTTGGGTCATGACACATTGCCTCTTTATTATAACCACTTTGATCGTTTGTTCCTTTCAAGAATTGGGAACAATTGCATGTTTCATGCATGTGATAGACTTTGTTATTCACGGACATTCAATAAGAGTATTTCTACTCTTAGTTTCTTGTTATCTCTCCCTTATGTTAGACAAACTAACATATATTCCAATCTATCTTACAGAATTCATCTTTTATGCATCACGATATATTTATTAATTATATACCGCATATTAAAATTATTAGATAAAAATTATATGATCCATGATCATAAATCAATTCGAGGAGAAATTGATCATAATGTGTTGGATTGATGCACATTTTTGTCTATAATTTGTCATATTTCAGACTATGAAGCTTTGTTCTCATGAGCAATGATTGACCACTTATTAAGGCATATAGAGTCAAGCAGCTTGAATTTTTATCAATATTATCAAGATGAATCGTCTTGATTACGTATTCTGAAAGTTGTGCTTTTAATTCAATTATCTTGCAAAACAATTTTGCGTATGTCAAAATTCAAGTTGACAATAAACGCACATGTGGTTATCTTATTGATGCATCTATTTCACATATCACATGATGGTGAACAGACCCATATTCACCTTTCATACTTTCAGAAATTTAGGAAATTCAATCCCAACATTAGTTGATGCAATCAACTTATCATGAGAACAAGCAATCTTGAAGAATCTTTTATTTCTTCATATATGTTTACTATGACATGTGCCTTTTGCTATAGTAAATTTTTGATTTACTATTACATGAACAAATTTCAGATTTCTTACTCGGGGAGTAAATTTTACCTTTATTTCTTCTCAACTACTCTACTTGTCGTAGAGGTGATTCGTGCTTTACTCGGGGAGTAAATTTTAACTTTATTTCTTCTCAACTACTCTACTTCTCGTAGCGATGAGTCATGATCCTTTTTTAAATCTGTAAATGCATCTGGCATTTGATTTGCAATTCTTGCATATGAATAATCATTTGTACTTCTTGCTCACAAATAGAAGCACATGATAGATTTTTTTCACAAAATTTCTCTTTTGATATCATTATCTTCTCCCTCTAATTTTGGAAAAAGTGTCTCATCAAATCGACAATCTGCAAATCAAGCAGTGAACATATATCCAGTTAATGGTTCAAGATATCGAATATTAGGAGGTGATTCAAACCCAACATATATTCCTAATCTTTTTTGGGATCCCATTTTTATGTGATGTGGTGGTACCACAAGCACATATGCAACACATCCATAAAAATTTAGATGGAAAATATTAGGTTCTTGACCCAAAACTAGTTGCAATGGAGAATGCTTATGATAATTTTGTCTGAGACGAATAAGTGTTGCAGCATGCAAAATTGTATGTCCCCATACAAAAGTGGGCGCAATCTAATTTTCATAAGTAATGGTCTTGCTATCAATTATAAGCGTTTAATTAATGACTCAGCAAGGCCATTCTGAGTATGAACATAAGGAACATGATGTTCAACTCTCATCCCAATGGATAAACAATAGTCATTAAATGCTTCAGATGAAAACTCTGCAGCATTATCAACACGGATGAATTTAATTTGATTATTAGGAAATTGTGCCCGTAATCTATTATTTGTCAATAATTTTGCAAATGCCAAATTACGAGATGACAATAGGCACACATGAGACCATCTAGATGAAGCATCTATTAGGACTATAAAATATCTAAACGTCCCACTAGGTGGGTCAATAGGTCCACAAATATCCCCAGGTATACGTTTCAAAAACGCAGGGGACTCAATCTCAACTTTCGCATAATCAACTTGCCTTGATAAAAAGCAGTATAAAAAAATTCACCATTTAAAAGAATCTTTAGGTTCTTTAATGGATGTCGATTTGAATTTTCTATAATTCAAATCATTATCAAAAGTTCTCATTCTTTATTAATGAAATACAATCATCTTAACATATCAATTTATGATATCTTAGTACCTTATTTCATGTTCACGTGCATTATTCAATCACTTGTCTTCTTTCAGACATTATGCACTGCTATCACATTCACTTTAGAGAATGGAGCATTTTAATGGAACATATTTAATGACTTTTCACCAAAAGAACATTATTTTGCTTTAGTCATTGTTATATCATTAATATGGTACATTGGGACTTGAATCCAACGTCTTATCCATATAAAGGTGTCTTACGTCATAAATTGATGGGGCTTAAACCCAACATCTTTAACGGTGAGATATTTATATTTTCAAATTCATCAAGATGATGACACAAGCATATCATCTCTTTAACACAGTTTTGTTTTGATGCTTTATTTTCATCTTAATGGTGTCTTCAAGACACATAGCATCCAACACCCATGAAGGATAGTTCTTGTCCAAACTATGAAGGGCAACGAACTCAAATTTCGCAAGGTTAGTCATATCAATAAAGATAAAATAAATAAATAAACAATTAAGTAATATCTTAACCTTGAAACTTAACCTTCACTCTTTGGTAGAGTATCGTGCTGATAACGTGTTATGAAACTGTATAAAATAATACAAAAAATAAAGTAGGAGAGAAGAGAGAAGATTTCTTATTGTTCTTGAATAATATTGATGTATATATTACAATGACGAAAACTCTCATATTTATAGAGAAAAACTGACTTGGTTTTCAAGTAAGAAATTGGACTAGTCTTCAAATAGGATTCTCAACCCTTAAAGGAATCCATATAATAGACATTCATCATAAATAAAATCTGTTTATAACAATATGCATATTTTGACTTTTTATTATATTTTTAAAAAATAATGAGTTTTCGACCATGAGTGTAGTGTAGTGATTTTTGCGTGAAAAAAAAGTTGTAAGTTGGGAGTATTAGATTATTTTTCTTTAAATAAAAAAAAATTAAGTAATCAATTAATGAATGTCGTGTGATTTCGAGCAAAATTCGCTTCATAAAACCAATTATACAAAAATAAAAAATCATCAGTGAAACATAAAAGGTAAGAATATTACAACCTGAAGGGGCATCGGAGAATTGGAAGTCAATCAGAACTAGACCACAGAGAGTATATAAAACTTGGAAATATTTGACTGGGCCTGAGTAACTCATGTTAATTTAGGATAGATAGTAGGTTAAAATTATGTAAGTATTAATAACGTAGAAATTCATAACGCATGTAAAATACTTACAAGAAGTTGTAAATTGGTAATCAAGCACCATCATTAAATGTGCTGAATGCCATACATAGTAGTAATTAAAATGCTACAAGGGGTAGAATTAATTATACTTATTTTAATACATAAATAATAATTCACTTCCAAAACAGCAATCAAACCACCGTTAATTGATTAACTTTGGCGTTGAAGAAGTGGAGGACCATGTAGGTGCCTCTTGCTGTTTGAGTTGTGGTTGTGGTCATTTAGTTCTTGGTCAGCACAAGCATAATGGGCTATGGCAACTGTAATAAGTAGCACACCTAAACAGAACACTGCATAACATTGTCTTCCTAATTGGCCAATCATCCTTCTTTTAATTTTGTGTGAAGAAACCACTTCAAAATGGATATGTTTTGTAATGGAAGAATGGTGCTGTATATATAGGCGGAGTGACAACACTCATCTACCAGCCAATAATAAATTAAGAATTAAAAATAAAGAAAAAATACTATTAATTATTTTTGTACATCAATTAATACTGATAAAAACAAAACAAGGGGCAATGTAACACAAAAACTGTGGATTATGTCATGGTTTGTGGATAATGACAATTGAGCGCGGGTCTCGAGGCTTATATCATGTACAGAGAAGGTGCTTAGCGTCGTTTTCACGTTGGACAAAAATTTCACATCACTTCCGCGCTTACCTCACTCTCCCAACAAACTTAATATAAATACAAAATTTAAGTATTATTTTTAAATATTTATTTCTTCGTGAAATTCGATTTAATCTTTGAATATTTTTAATTTTTTTGGATTAGATGCTTTTTTTTTTACTTACAAAGTAGGAGACTTCTTTTCATATTCATCATTAAGTTTCTATCTTGATGACTGACACATGACATAAATTAGATTTTAATGATTAACATTTGATTGACTATTTTATCTCTCTCCATTTATGGCATAAGCCAAATAAATCTTAGCCATTAAAACTTAACTTATGTCACGTGTCAATTATCAAGATAGAAACTTAGAAAAAATAGATAGAAAGGAAATGAAGAGAAATCTTGTCGACTTACACAAGTTAAATATTTTTTCAAGTAAAATGATCCCCAAACACAATTTTAAAAATTCATTGTTTTAAGTTTCAACTTCAAACTTTACAACCGAAGCATGCCTATGTTACTTTCAACAACAATAATGTATGAATGATGATTAGCTTCCCCCCCCCCCCCCCCCCCCTTTCAATCTCAATTGTGTGACACAAGGTGAAAAAAGTAATTAAGGGCAAATAAGTTTTGTGAGGATAAAAGAGTGGATGCGTTGGGGATTAACGAGAAGGATCGGAAAATACATTGCAATTCAACCAATTTTGACACACTTAGACACTTTGGCACTCCGACAATTTGATTCTCATCTAGACCATAGTTGAAAATGATTAAAATAAATAATTTTTTTGGTAGAATTTTGAAATCATATTCTCGATTGATTTTAATTACAAAGATTTACATTGTGCATCCATTGCTGCAATCAGGATCAAATTTACAATCATTATTTCTCAGAAACCAAGTATAAATTAACAAAAAGAATCTAGAATATTATACTAAATAAATCATCATATCTATATAGTGGATGTTCTTTTCTCAAACGAAAAATCCCTTGATTCAGCAATAGTAATCTCATGTTGCTCGACCCCTTCCTCTTGTGGTAGAGGAACCACTTGTGATGAGCTAGGGCCAATAACTTGCGGTGCATCATGGTGCAACTGATCAAGTTGAATTTGGTGCATGTAGGATGAGGAGCCATCAGCAGCCTCCTGATAAAATCGGGAGGGTGAAGGTGACCCCTCGTCCCAGTAATCAACATCGTAGTTTGATCTGCGAGGTGAGTTTTGTAGGCTGCCCATATCACTCCTATAGTGTCCGCGCAATAAATGCACGGGTGACATGCCATGATGAGAAGGTGTCCCTGGCCTACTTGACATTGGTGTCACTGGATTAGAATGCTTGCTTTGATCCTTCACATGTTTCTTTGCAGTGTGGTGCCAATTCTTCAATGCTGTTGCTACTCTTTCGTTGAATATCGTTGGTTTCATGTTTGAACCCATCTGTAATACACAACGTTTCAGCATTTGCATTTAATTTCATAAATAATACACAATATGTTAAATTACACTTATAAAAGTGAAAATAAATCTATATGTAAATGTATATAAGTTAAATTCAAATTCTTTAGGTGTGTAACGAAGTAGAGGATAACATTATATCATTTATGAGATGTTAGTCAAAACCATAAATGGAAGACAGAACAAATGTAAAGTCTTATACTAAAAATAGTAGCACATAATTAACATTCAAGATTTCTGTGAAAATTATGAAACTATATTCAATTTATTACCTGTGTTACGAGGGCATAAAGAGGAAGAGTCACATAACTGCAGAGAATTTGAATGAGAACCCTGTTCATAATACAAATGTTATAATTTGTTAATATTGTGAATTGTTATGTTTCTCGGACTCTTCAAAAATATCACTAGGGAATCGTAGAATCATTCATAGTAGTATATTTTTCAATAATTTGAGCAAAATATATGAATTGAAGGCAGATAAGAAAAAGTAAAACATCAAATAAACATAAAGAGTATTACAAGTGAAAATTCTTACCCCATAGTTATTCTGATGATAATATCCTCAGTATGGTCGTGGTAACAAGATTTCAACCCAAATTCATACTGGTATTTCCAAAAGAGAAAAAATTGATTAGCGAAAGTCTCGGAATAATATTTTGATCTTTAAAGCTAAGAACATATCTTTTAACCAACACATTTTTATGCTTAAACAAGGGCAAAGCTCTTTGTCATTTATTTTAGGCATAATACATAAATACGATCGTTAACTTAACTTGAACTGACAATTATGATCTTCAACTTTATCAGTGCACGAGTAGACAATTCAACTATCCAAAACGTGAACAAATACACATTCATTCTCTATGATATCCTATTATACATAGTATCCTATGTGTATTATGCCACATAGAGCACATGTGTCTACTTGTTCAATTTTATATAAATTCAAGTATCTATTTATGCACATCCAAAGTTGAAGGGCATAAGTGTCGGCAGAAGTCAAGTTAAAGGACACATTTATTTATTATGTCTTTATTTTACAATATTTTTATAAAAACAGTTTAGCATTAATAGGGCAAAAGTTGGTGCAAAGTGAGTGCTTACCCAAGTCCAAGCAAAGAAGGCCAACTGAAAAGCATTCTGCATTCATAGAAGAAAAAGTAAACAGTTAAAATCCATTAATATGATATAACAGTCATATTGTTAGTGAATAATGACGAGTAGCTAATAAATCTAAATCAATCACTAATACTCTTTCAGTAGTAACAAATTATCAAGAAATTCTTTTTTTTTTTTAACTACAAATATTTTAGTGGCAGATGAGCAACGAAGTTGGTAGTTAATTTGAATAATTACCTGAAAGAGGACAAAGTTAATGAGATAAAGAATGAGACGAGGACTATTGAACCAAAAAAGGTCATCCCCTGGCTGAACCACAGGTACTCCTTTCACTACTTCTCCTCTTTCATGAATCCTTAGCCCCATTTTTGTAATTATCACTTGTAGCTTTGTCCCTACTAACAATATCACCTGCATTCATACATTTTTTTATTTTCATATCCTTTATTTTTAACTATTCATACCATCAGAGTATCTACATATTCTGATTGTATCAAGAAGGAAGAGACAAACACTATTAAATTACTGTGTAATACCATCAAAGTAAGTATATATATACATACACACTCTGATAGTATCAAACAGAAAGAAATAATGCTTCAACGAAAACACTACTCAATTACTCTTTGATATCATTAGAATAAATAAACTCTGATGACATCAAGGAGGAACAAACAGTGTTTCTATGAAAAGACTGCTAATTACGGATTGATACATCAAAGTGTGTATATATATATTTCGATTATATCAAGAATGAAGTAGTGGGTGCGGTAAGGTAAATACTTTGGATCATGGATCTAATCAAAATAAATATATTGGATTTAATTTGATTTGGATAAATACTTTACCGAATGTGTTCAATTTGTGTAATTTTCCCAGATAATAATAATAATCAGTAAATGCATATTTTTTTTTTAATAGTAAATATAAATATACATGTTTTATATGTTTAATCAATGCATATGTATATGTTTTGTACATTTTGGTTGGCTCCTCTAATAATTCAATCGACGGGCAAAACAAAGCCCTTTTAAATTGCATGCTTCAAATTTCCACCTAGGTATGAATTGACTATATTTATCTACGACAACAATAATAATAAAAATATATTTAATATAATATTATAAGCAGAATTTAGGGAATGCATTAAGTAAGAATTGATTATTATCTTTCAATTAAGTGCATCGACAAGCCTTTTCGTAAATGGTACTGAGTGATGCGTTTATGGATCCAAAGAAAATGAAACAAATAATCTAATATATAAATTTTGAATTGATCTATGATGTAAAAAAGAGGATAATGAGACATCCACATATAAAGCCAATTTGAAAGATGTGAACAAACTTACAATCAAGGGGATGAATGGCAGCCAAAGATAGGAATACCAGCCTGTCCAGAAATTAATAATAAAATCATGAGTTAATTAGTCAAACATTAGTGCTAGGAAATGATATACAATGTCATGTCACTTGTTAATCAAAGTAATAGTTTAAGTTGTTTTTTTTTTAAATGAATTTAACTTCTATGTATTAATAGTACGTAAATATCTCAATTTTATTGAACACCAATAAAAGTATATATAGATTAGATTACAGAGACGGAGCTAAAATTTAAATTATAGGTAAAGTAATTTGTATTTACCATGAGTATTGAAGAGCAAGAAGAGCACGGCGAGGAACCATATTGGGGGACTGAAAAAACATTAAGAAATAAAATAAAAAGATTAGCATAAAAAGATTATTATTAATTTATGTTTACAATTTTTTTTTGAAAAAAATGAAATTATTAAATAACCTGATTCCTACGACCACTTTAAAATCTTCTTCGAGTGATCGTTTAATGTAATTCCTGAAATCGAATTTTTGGTGGCTTTGAGGTGCTAAATGCGCCTGAGATCATAAAATAAATTAGTATAATTACAAATTTGGAAACAAGTTAGAATTTCATAATTATACTTATAATTACTAAATGCATACTGAATTTAATTTTTGTTTTTCATGCATGAAACTATAATCAAGATTAGGTTAATTACCGTGATAAATCCATGCCTAAGTGTTAAGTAATCAACTTTTGGGACAGATCTTACAAATTGCCTGAAGAAACAAACCTGCACAAAATAAATAAATAAAATAAAATTATTAGGAAAAAGAGGGAACATTAATGTAGTTCAAATAGTAGTCAGAAAAGAGACCAAAAATTGTTCAAACGATCGAGTCGCTAATTAAACACAATAAAAAATAAATAAAGAAATATTTTTCCGTTCTATTGTAATTCTCAGATATAATAAAAAAATTATCAATTTAGAAAATTATGAGAGAATTAATTTTTTTTAACTTTATCATTAGTATTAATTATTGTAAAAGTAAGAGGCACATATATATAGATAAAAATTTAATTATTTATAAAGGATATATTAATTAAATAATACTTCTAATTATTTTTTAAAAAAATTATGTAAAAATTTATCATGACAATCAAAATGAAAGGAAAAAAATTAATAATTATTGTTTTAATTTTCAAGAGTGTAATAAGTGGAGTTAGTTAATTCGATGTGCACATCGTCCAAAGGTTTCTTAACCAAAGAAAAAAATGTTGCACAATACATAACTATTGTTATTTTGAAGTCAAACTAAATTACTTCTTGAAAAAGTCAAATAATTGAAAAGGTTGCAATTATTCATCGTTGAACGATCTTTATTTGGCTATGTAACGTAACACTCTTTAATTCCATAGTATACAACAATTAAATCTCCAAAGATCAAGGGAAAAGTCTGCATTTTTCAATTATTAATTCTTGACCTTTTTCTTAAAGCTTTTTTTTTTCCCCTTTTACATGGATCAAGAACTACTAGTATTTTTAAATTGATGTAATAAAATAATGGATTAGTCTGTAGACATGCTAGAAAAGGAATGATTATGATAATAAACAATTTTATTACAATATTAATTGATATTCTGTTTTGCATAATATAAGCAACCTTCTAGCATGATATATGTCCATTCTAGAATTAACATGAACAGTATGTTTGTTGGAAACAATTAATTATTGAGTCTAGTTCACTTATAAGAGGTGTTAATTAATCGGTTGATTCATTAGTTTGTTCTTGATCCTATTTCTTCACGTATAAATATATCATTATGAGTTTACAATAAAAGTAAGTTTTTTCATCATAATAGACGGCTAAAATTAACTATCCTTGACTTTATGTTATCCATTCCACTAATTAGCATTACCAGTATAATTTATCTATTGTATCAGGTTGTATATCTTTATGATACCCACTCCACTTATTATAATCATTTCATAATTATTTATCTTCTAGCCCATTAAGTTGATATAACTCAGTTTTTCTTAAAAATATTAGTCAAATTTTAATAGTTTATATACATTAAAAATAATAGGAAAAGGAAAAGTTATGAATATTATGTGCTTACAATCCAAAGTAGGATAGGATTTTTGGTCCAAAAGCTCAAGTGTCTTCTTCCAAATGATGTTTCTCTGGTAAAGCGAAACCTCTCAGGATCTGCCACGTATGCAAGATAATATTAGTTGTGAGATTAATTAATTACTTCCTCTAGAATAAATATTTCATTTTTCCAAATTACGTATATACGTGATTATTCGACATAAAAATATTCAAATGAACATTAAAAAAAAGATGTAATTTGAATTTTCTTTACCGTGAGAAAATTCGTATTCAGCTGTTTTGGTTTCATTTTCCCATGACTTCCAACTTCTCATCTGAAAATACAAAAAAAAAAAAAAAAAATATTAAAAAATAAGTATTGCTTTTTTCTCAATCAAATGTTTGGAGGCTTGTAGAACTAAACGGACGTCTGATCTTCTCTTGTTATTTGACCTTTTTCCTTCTGGAATGCTCAGTGACAACCTCTCAATTATCGTAAGAAAAGAAAATTATAATGATTTTTGAAAAAGATATTAATACCTCGAGACTTCACGATGCGAAAAAAAAAAAAGTCAAAAGAATTACCTTAGCTCTTCCCAAAGCCAAAGTTGTAATACAATAGAGAACGTGAAAAACAGCCAGCACAAAGATGAAAATGTGTAATTGATGAATCCCATCAGCAGACACAAATGGTACTTTCCCCTGCAACAATTTAAAAAAAAAAAAAACATTTATGTATCTTTACGAATGATTTGGTATGCTTAATTATTCAAGATTCCCCTTTGATAAAGGAACTTTCGAGGAAGTCTAAATTGTTCAAAATTGGTAAGTAAAATTAATAAATAAATTTTAAAGTCATGCCTTGGCTGCGCATTTGTCATCTCCACCACCACCAGCCAACATTCGTCGAACGCCACCAGCGGCAGTCTCCATGAGAATTCTGCGGCGGTGTTGCTCTGACGAGTCATCTGAAATTTCTTCATCTTTAATTATATCTGCTTCTTTTTTCTTACTACATGGATGCCATGAATTTCCAACTTTTTCTGATACACATATGTTGGAAATTGGACTTTGTCCTACTGTTAGAAGCAATGATATGAACCCCATCAGCATAAGCTCTGAAACCCAAAAAATAAAAATAAAAGTTGTTAGATAGGAATTTTTTTAAAAATGACCTCGATCAGAGTCAGAATTTGAAGTGTCATGAATTCTGAATTTTAATTTTTTAAGTTATTGAGTCCTAGATATGGGCTAATATAAAAGAACCTGCTTTGATCTTTTCAAGTGCTTCGTACAAGGCATTTTTATTTTTAGACTTCAACCACTGCAATCATAACAAACAAATAAAAAAGTTGTAAAGGATTAATCATATTATATTTTTTGTTCATGAAACAAATATTGCGTGGAAGAGCATAGTTCTATATATATCTTAAAATCTTACCTTTCCAATAAGGTGAATAATATGTTCAATGACAATAGAGATTGCAACCAACACAAAACAAACAACGGCAACTGCCCACGTCGGCGTTTGCTCCAACGATCTTCCACCTCCACCACCAGCCATCTTTAGTTTTCTTTTTCGTCCTCGTCTTTAAAATGGTAAAATCAACTCAAATTTGTTCCTCAAGAAAGTAGTATAATTGTAAGAGTGAATTAATAACACAAAAAAAGATGAACGATATATATATATATGCGCAATAAATGCCAATAAAAGTTGTATTATTATGTGATGAAGGTCCAATTGTTGGGGATTAATGGAAGTGATATAAGAGAAATTAAAAATGGCAAGAGGAAGGGAATAGAGAATACAGAATGGCTTAATGAAATTGACAATTTTTATAATAGTTGCTAAAGTGTTAATGGGGGGACAAAAAAAGGTGGGTGACTTTGACTAATTTGCCGTGTGAGAAAATTACAAAGGAGGAAAGGATGACTTGACTATTCAGTAATGCAATTACAAAGAAATTAATAATTGGTTATTTCACTTTTATCAAACTAGTTTATAGATGTAGACTATTATGTTAATGTTATATAACTATTACCTTTTCATTGTTAACATATACTTGGGCTAGATAAGTACTGCTCAATATAATTATTTACTCATAACTTAACGTATATGCACATTTCTTTGACTCTCTTCAACGTGATTTTTGATAAATCAAAGTGAGAACAGATTTAAATTATATGTGAGTTAATAAGTCATCAGTTAGTTGGTTATGAATTATATATGGTAATCACAGCTCGTAAAATTACACATGAAAATATAATTTTTCCTAATTTGTTTTTGTTTGAATTAATTATTGACCTGAAACTTTCATAAAGCACACTAGTATATGTGCAAATTACTCGGCGCATCGATAGTTTCAATTATTGTGTATCTTGTCCTCTCTCGTCCCTTTTTATCAATGTTTCACAATGTATCTGAGTTTCACAATTTCATCTATTTGTATATCCAAAAACAATTTCATGTGTTATATTCGATATCAGTATCATAAGTGTATATGATATTAAATATCTACTATATCTCTGTGCATAGATATAAGTATATAGTTTCACAAATATATATATATTATATATATATATATATATATATATGATATCAAAGTAACTGCCAAAATATGCAGATCAATTGCATCATGCACTAGCCCAACCCACACTCGACACACCAGCTAATCCCTTGTTTGTAATCCTAAATGAATTTCTTGATGAGATTTTTTGTGACTACAGATATATGCTCACTACAAATAAAAGAAATGTACAAAAATTACTCAACGCAGAAAGAGGGGGGAGGGAGAGAGAGAAAGCGAGAACGAGAGATTATGTAATTATTTAAAGTGTGGTGAGATTTAGATAATATGATAAGCTTATTATCTAATTAGCTAGTTATTATATATATATATATATATATATATATATATATATATATATATAT
>DF369690.1:1485-14190 GCA_000787875.1 Solanum virginianum
CGGAAAGGAACAACAAGAGTTACAGGCAAAGCCCAACCATTTTATTATCTCTCAGATGTACAAAAGGAATACAAAAACTTGGAAGCTTAGTCTTCTTCACAAGACTAACTCTCAATGAATGAATTGACTCTCACTTACGCTGAATATTGCCTTAGCCAATATTCAGCCTATATATACAAAAATCTGCCAAAGGCAGTTACAAGGGGAGGGGGCAGCCGCTTACATTGGGATCATGTCTGCACGAATGCCTGTCAGTCTGCACATGCCTCCGCCTATCTGTCTACGCACATGTCTGCGCCTGTCAGACTACGCACATGCCTACGCCTGTCTGTCTGCGCACATGCCTGCGAATGCCCGTCTACGCGGCTGCCCGCGCGCGTCCGCCTGCGCGCATGTCCGCCTGCCTCGCTCATGCGCCTATCTCGCGCATGCCTTGCCCGTGCGTCTGCCTCGCCCATGCGCCTATCTCGCGCATTTCTTGCTTGCCTTCATGCCAATGCCATGCCAACACTCATGCCACTGCCATGCCAACACTTATGCCGATGCCATGCCAACACTCATGTCATCTGCCTTGGCCCCAGTCAGCTCATCACCCATGTCTGCTGCGCCAATCTGCTGCCTGCGCCTGCCCGCCTCTGCGCATGCCTGCGCCTGTCCGCACGCGCGCATGCCTGCGCTTATCTGCCTCTGTGCGCATGCCTGCGTCTGTCCGCCCGCGCGCATGCCTGCGCCTAGGTCCGAACCTGAGGGTCTAACAGTTATGTAGGTACATCTGTACATGAATTTTTGCTATAAGTACACTGATAGAACAAAGAATGAATTTGTGCCCCGAGTATAATTTGTAAGATGGGTAGTCTTCCATTTAATGTCATGTCCTTTTATTTAAAAAGAACAGAATTACATAAACCTGTCATAAATGATGGTGGAGAATTTTTTATTTTTTTTGAATTAATAAAGAACCAGTTCATCGCCTAGGAAGGGGTGCATCAGATAAGATATCTAGGTACATCCGTACATGAATTTTTGCTCTAAGTACACTGATGGAACAAAGAATGAATTTGTGCTCTGAGTATAATTTGTAAGATGGGTCATCTTTCAGTTAATGTCATGTCCTTTTATTTTAAAAGAACAGATTTACATAAACCTGTCATAAATGATAGTAGTAGAGAATTTTTAATTTAATTTGAATTAATAAACAAAATTACTCGATGTAAATATAATAAAATATTAAAATTGCACTATCTTTCACCTTCATTCTGCAAATAAAACAGAAATATAACCAATTCTGGAAAAATTGAATCGAAGTGATAAGGATTTTGTAATATTTTAATGATTTTGTATGAATATATTTTATTTCCAACAAGATAATGCCGGTAGGCTTCTTCCTTTTTTTTATTCCTTAATGTTAATTGTCATTCCATGTGACTACAACAACAACAACAACATATCCAGTGGAATCCCACAAGTGGGGTCTGGGGAGGGTAGAATGTACGCAGACCTTACTACCTTATATAGGTAGAGAGACTGTTTCTTGGGAACCCTCGTCTCAAAAACCCATAAGCAAAAAAAACTAGATATGAAAGACGGGGAAAAAACTCTCCATTGTATTCTGCTTATAGTTTCCAACAGGTGGACCTTTAATCGTCCTCTGTCATGTAAACCCATTATTCTAATTTTAGTCGAAATCTGCAAATACCTATTTCATTTTACTTTTCAATATGTGTGAATATTGTAGTCCCTTTTTCTTAATAGGATCTGACAGTAGTCTAATCGTGATCTTATTTTGAGATCTAGTAACCAATAGAAAGTCGAGTCATCATGCAACAGAGGTTTTTACTAGGGGTATTGACACTTCCTAATATTATAAAAAAATTCATGTAACAGTTTTTTTTTCCTTCTGAATCAAGTAAGAAAGAACATCCTTGATTCTTTTATGGAATGTTCCAGGAATACTGCTCTGTGCAAAAACAAAGCTTGGTAAATCTCGCCTTGCAGCATATTTTGCTGAGGGGACATCATTTGTTGAAGACAAGTATGTTAAATTTGCTTCACCACTTAGACATGCCATATTTTTCCTTACATACTTATGATGCTATTGTTAATATCAGTAAGAGGATCACTATAATAATACAATGTAGGCAGCTGTCTATGCTCGAGTGCCAGACACTGATGCATCAGGTTGTCTTATTAATGTTATTGTTGTTCTAAAAAACATTTGTTATTTTGGCGTGCAAATTCTCTCTCGATTAAGGTCGGATATGCCACGTCACTGCTAAACATCTGATTGTCCAAATTCTTCAGTTTTTCATCATGCTTAATAGAAAAATTCATGTTTAAAGGCCTATAGCAGCTCAGAAACTGTACTTCCCTTTTGGAGTTCTAGAGAGAACTCAGCCTACTCTATACTTATACAAGGGTCAATTGTTTAGTGATTTCAAGTGTTTGAGTATTATGGTCTTTTAGTTCTACCATTCACTTTTTTCTATCAGTACCATTCACTTATTAACCTTATACTTCCATTATTGTTTCCAACATACTGATGCTTTTCGTTTATTTGGACAATATTCTGTAAGCAAAGATGCTTTTTTGCTTTAATTTTCTGTTTTTACCTTTTTAACAATGTGCAAAGAGATTTGTCAATTATAACTTCTGGGGCATCTGTGCTCTTCCTCTTCATGTGTCGGAACCATTTCAATCTCTCTTCTCGCATCTTGTGCTCCACGGAGGGAACTCCCACCTCTCCCTGTATATCGTCGTTCCTAATCTTATCCCTCATAGTATAGTCATAGATCCATCTAAGCATTCTCATTTCTGTTTACTTTCATCTTTTGAATGTGAGAACAATATCAAAAATTCAAAAAAAGAAAAATGAGAATTTTAAGCATCAACTTTTATAACTGAAAGGTTTCTATATTATTTAAGCATTTCCACAGTAGGTATGACAAAATATCTTCTTTTTCCTTTCCCAATTTACTTTAGTATGATTATGATGTTTCATTTCTTTTTTTTTTTTGGGTTCTTTGGGGATGATTAGCTCGATATTTCCTAGTTAAGAAGGTTCTCACGTTTTTGAGAACTGTTGTGATTGCTGGAGTAAGAAAAGATACAGACACCAATTGCTGCTATTCAATAGAAAGTTGCCTTGTTGAAGTGAGATTACGGTATTCCTTTCTGATGCAGATTACACAGTGCTCTGTATTTGTTTGGAACCCTTATTAGCTTCATTCATCCATACATCCTCCCACATGTAAAATTTAAATAGGAAGTTGGAAATTTAAACATCCAAACTTTCTACATAAATACATTGGTATATAAAATACTCCAGACTTGGTTCTCACAAGCTGTATCTTATACTACCCACTCAATCAGTTCTATCACACCAATGGTTGGGGAGCGCTCACCTCAGTCAGTTGAGCTCTTTAGTTTTTCTGTTTACAACAATATATCCGTTCTCTGAAATTTGAACCTTTTTAGTAGACTTGATTTGTTGTTGGGTACAACAAGATTGTCTTTCAACCTTCAGCGGACTCTAGAGGTGATAAAACCAAATTTGGGTTTAATCGAATCTTCAAATCTTACCTTGTGGCTAAGAATTATCCTATTTATAGAACACACTGTTGAGGCCTTTAGAGAAGTCTCTGAAAAGTATGAACCAGTTGGTCAATGCATAGGATATTGTAGGTCATTTGGGCCCCTTAAATATCTAGCTCTCTATCTTGGTTTTTTTGGACCTTTCTAGAATGCAATCAAGTTGGCACAAAATTAGCATAATCGACATACATCCCTCTACAAGCTACATGGTATCCACTTATAGAAGCTTGAAATTCTGAAGTCAAATTCAGTACATCTAAACATTAAGTTCTATGATTACACAGTTTTCAGTAGAGTTAAGGTCGGTGTGTACCCTACCCTCCCCCTCCCCAGACCCCACTTGTGGGAAACAATGGGTGTGTTGTCATTGTTGGTTACAAAGTTTTCCGTCTTTACTAAATCATGCCCAGTCCATTTATAAACCCCCCAAAAGGAGAGAAAGATGCCCAGTCCATTTATAAACCCTCCAAAAGGAGAGAAAACCAAGTTCTTACATATTAAGAGCAGTTAGACAAGTATGGAGGATTTTATTTATTTTACCAATGTAGAAAGCCTTCATTTTTTGTATATTGCACTTGCCCTTCACCTTTAGTTCTGCATTCCTCTTGACTTAATTGTGTCATATAATGAAGATACCTGATGGTTAGTAAGTAAAGGACTAAGACTCCGGCCTTAGGTCCTTACTTTCTGTTGCATTCTTCATTGACATTAGCTTTGTAATTTTTGATATAATCTTCTGAAGAAATGCAGTTATCAACGAAAAATGAAATCCTAATCTGAGGGTGGTGACTCTTAACACTTTTTGGAATGGCCCTTGTGGACTGCCTACTAAATCCTCAAGGAAAATTCAGAAACATCATTTACTTCTTGAAAATTGTGCCCCTTCCTGTACATTTCTGCTATAATTAGCACATATTTTGTCTTGTAAAAAGTTTATGCAGATCATTTTGTCAAAGATGGTTAAACTTTACTTGTATAGATACACCAACTCAGAGTGCAATACAATGAGGAGGATTTGCAAGATATATCGGGCACTAGTAAGTGGTGTGATGGATATGGATGAGGTAATAGCATAGCATTATTCTCCCTCTCATTGGACCCCCCTTGTCCTCCTATGCATGTTCGCACCTCAGTTTGGTTTCAATTTTTCTGTTGGAGTGTCTATTCTACGGCAGTCAATCCATCAGGTTACTGGAATTTAAAAGTAATTTTGCCTGATAGGTTGTTATCAAGCAACCAATTGGTACAATTAAATATCCTGGAGTTGCTAAAGGGCTGTATGTTGCCTCTCCTTCAGGTTTTCAAATTTACTTATTTTAGGCGAACATTTCCTTGATTAACTTTGTATAAAAAAATCCATTCAGTTGTTTCATTCATGCGGTGCTTCAGAGGACACTAGTGTTGGCTTAATCTGTTCTGAGCTTTTTTTTTTCTAGGGAAGCCATCTCTGAGCAATGTTCACGTTCTTGAAAGAGATTTGGAGAATAACTGCACATTGGTTCAGGTATTAGAAGTCAAGACATAAAAAATTTAATGTTATAGCCACCTTCCATAACCTTCCCTACCCTTGAGCAGGAGAAGGGACCTTATATTTTCTTTCCTCAACGTTGTGCATTATTAACAGGTTGAGATTCAATCTGGAAGGCCACACCAAATCCGCATCCACCTCTCTTTCATCGGATTTCCACTAATTGGTAAATGGGAAATTTTATAACCTATCCTTCCCCATCATAAAAGAATAAATGTAAGCATAAAAGTGGAAATATCAGTGTCTTCTAAAAGGAACACGCACAAAAGAAAAGAGAGACACAAAGTTCACCAACTTCAGCTGTGTATTGACTAGTACTTTGACATGGGATGATGGTGCATTGCAAACATTTATTGTTCTTAGCTCTATGAAAGCATATCAGTTAGTATCTACTTAACTGCACGAGTAAAGGAGAAAAGGTGATGGAAGAACTTAAGTCTATAATACATTGGGTTACGAATGAGCCCTGAACTAAGCCTGTGGAAGTATGCATCTGCTTTGTTACAGAAATGTCAATGACCTCTGTGATGAAGTATACATGAGGCCCTCTACAACGTAAATATGTTATTAGAACTATGGGGCATTGGAATGTGTTTCTTCCTCTAGGTTATAGCCAAGCAAAAATGATTTACTTATCTAAGTGCAGGTTTAGATACTTGTTCTGTTGACAAACACTTGCAAGCTTAAAAAGGTGCAGTTAGTACTTCTTTACTGTATCATTCATTATGTAACTTCTCATAAAACATCTAGTGTTCAGATTTTATTACTGTGTACGCTCCTCTGCACAATGTGGTCAGTCCAAGGCTAAGAATTGTTATCCCTGAGTCAATTGTAACTATGTGCATGCTGAATTTCTAGGCAACTGTCCTACTACCTTCACAGACCCTACGGGGTCTGTTAAAAGGAATTGGTTCTGGAAAATTTTATTTATATACCTTATCAAACTAACCAACCACAATTGATTAATCTTTGTGTATAATTAAGAATGCTCTTGTAACGTAACTGTAGCATGCTACAACATCTTTACTTTTCATGCAGTATTACAAACTTGTATTGCCTAGAAGCTCATCTGTAAGTTCCTTTTATGATATATAATAACTGTTATCTTACCAGGTGATCCTCTTTATGTATCTGGCGGGCAACCAAAGTGCTTTCATCCTGAACTAATGGGTGAAAGTTTTGAGAAAGATGGGTATGAAATTGGACTTTTATTTTGTAGGTATACATGTTAATTAGATAGTACTAGTGGTAAACACTAGCTAAATTTGCTATCTAGATTACCCTTCTTCCACATCTTTGGTATCCTGTTAAGCGAGAAAGTACTTATCAACAGTGACCTTTATCATGACAGTTATAGACAACAAGCTCACAGATTTCTCGAATAGTTTATACATTATGCCTATTTTGGACCAAATAAAGCTTTTATCCATCATGTTAATTTCTAAGATAGTCAAATTACTTTAAATTGAAACAGAAAGTAGCTGAATGTTCATTCTATCTTATCACTTTAAACAATTACAATAGCTTTGTCTGCTTGCTAATACCGTGATCTGATTTTAGTTGGCTTTACTTTCTTATTAGTGGCTATCAAAGACCTGAGAATCCTGTACCTGGAGACTGTGGATACAACCTGCATGCACATCAAATAGTTCTTATTCACCCAATCACAAATGAGGTTAGTTGGTCTTCTTAATATTGCTTTAGGAGCCAGTAATTTTGATGTTACCAATCAAACAAAAACCAGTAATTTCAATGCGACATTTGCATATTTACATCCCTAGCAATTGTATTATTAGTCATTTGCAGCTTTACATTAATGAATCAGAGGAGTATTCAACTGAAATGCTTGTTTCTATGAAACAGCGTTGTTGACAGTTTAATCTGTTACATTACTTTATCGCTGTTATCGCTCTATACCTTTATCAAGTAGCAGCACTGACTTTACCAAATGGGACCTTACTACCTTGAGTGTGATGTTCAAGGCTGTATGGGTCTCAACTCCACAAACCTTAAGCATGTACTCATCAATTTCCTTTGGTCTATGGAACTAGATTAATTGAAGAGAGAAGTATTAAAAACACCCTCAAACTTGTCACGAATTATTAGTTTCGTCCCTAAACTATTGATAAGCTTAAAAACACCCATCAACTTGGTGAACCAATCTTAAATACACCCTCGAACTTGGCACAAATTATTAGTTTTGTTCCTAAACTATTGATAGGCTTAAAAACACCCCTCAACTTGCCGAACTGGGCTTAGATACACCCCTCTTGTATGCCACATGGCATAACAAGTGAGTACAATTTATTTAAAGTGTGTCAAAGGTTAAAAAAGACCATATCAGCCTTATTTTTTTTTTTTAAAAAAAGAAAATTTTCGTGCAACTTTTAATTACCAAACTACTAGAATACCCTTCGTAATATGATAATCTCGTAAGAAGATTTTGGGATTGTAAAAATATGGCAGCAAATGCAGCTCTACAAAATTTCAAATCAAAATTTAATAAGTTATAGAAACATGAAGCTGGGGGGCGGGGGCGGAGGGGGGGGTGTTTTTAAGCTTATCAATAGTGTAGGAACGAAACTAATAATTCGTGCCAAGTTCGAGGGTGTATTTAAGCTTAGTTCGTCAAGTTGAGGGGTGTTTTTAAGCTTATCAATAGTGTAGGAACGAAACTAATAATTCGTGCCAAGTTCGAGGGTGTATTTAAGCTTACTTCGCCAAGTTGAGGTGTTTTTAAGCCTATCAATAGTTTAGGGCCGAAACTAATAATTTATACTAAGTTCGAGGGTGTATTTAAGCTTAGTTCGTCAAGTTGAGGGGTGTTTTTAAGCTTATCAATAGTTTAGGGCCGAAACTAATAATTTATACTAAGTTCGAGGGTGTATTTAAGCTTAGTTCGTCAAGTTGAGGGGTGTTTTTAAGCTTATCAATAGTTTAGGGATGGAACTAATAATTCGTGACAAGTTTGAGGGTGTTAATACTTCAATGCTTCTGATTTGGGCTGGGACAAAGTTAAGTTTTGGCTAATATACAAAGAGGATCATATTTGAATTGAATTGGTTCTTCAAAAACATTTAAACAAGGATACCTTGCTAGATATCTTAATTCAAAGTAAACTTGTTGACGGTACTTCATCTTGCAGCTTATCAAAATTACAGCACCTCTTCCAGCTATCCTTCAAACACTAGAAGAACGCAAGGCGAGCTAGCCATACTCCAGCTAGAAGTTGTGCCCTTAGCTGGGTAGTGAAGCTCATACTACTTCCTAGACGGCTGATTTCCAATGAAAGTAATGATTCAAGTTATGGCACAATGTCTCGTAACTTATAACCTGCGCGTTTTCTTTTTCTTGTTCAAAAGATATTGGAAAAAAGAATTAGTGGAGATTTTCTTATCTAAACAAGAACAGAAAAAATTAGTGGGATCTTTACGACATATCCAGTGGCAGATATTTTAAGGGTCATCTACAATGACGATTATGGCCATCACATCAGTCATTACGGGGCAAATCAGAATATCTATCCAAATGCACGTCATTGGAAGTTCAAAACTGCAGTAAGCTTATCAACCACGTCCCAATCCTATCCTTTGTAAGCTCGTGCATTTAGAAATATGACAACACCAAGCGACCCAAAATTCAGAACAAAATTAACAGCTGCTTGACAATAATATAATACTTCCTCTGTCTCATTTTATGTGACACTTTTTGATTTGACACTCTATTTGTTTGACCGTGAATCATTTTATCAAGGGTAAAAGGTTACACCTCTCGATTTCTGTACACTTGATGACCTGCTGCATTGAATCCGTTGCTGGAAACATCAGGGGACAGTTCAAATTCTGGTATCTTCCACCAGAAATGGCATAATTACCAGATGCCTCAGGATAGCAAAAACTAAAAGATAATTCTCAGAACCCAGCAAGTTATTTGGCTTGTATCGCTACCAACTTTCAGTTGCTGAGTGCATTGGAACTGGGATTTGGCTTAGGGTCCGAACAATTTCACATCATCACTCCTACAGGTTGAACCCTCCTGTGTGTCCTCGACTGGGAATCAGAAGATCAGGAACAAACGATTTGTACCATTGAACTTCTGGAGAAAGTTACGGGTCGTTTGGTATAAAAATAAATAACGCAGGAATTAGTAGTGCTGAGATTAGTAACGCAGATATTAGTAATGCAAGATTTTTTTTTATCGAGTGTTTGGTTGATTATTTCTCATATAATCTTGTGCTTGGTTTAAATCTTTAGAAAAACTTCTTTCCAATTATATTCTTGAATTATTATGGAATTTTCTATTTCATGTAATTTGATCAAAGTGGATTATTTTTTTGTGATTTCTAACTAGTTATGGAAATAATAATTTTGTCATCATATTTGCTATTTTCTTACTTAAATTATTTGAGAATAAATAATTGTGATCTTAATGAATTCATCACTAATAAGATGCCAATTTTAATTTAATAATGATATACCTTCTATTGTTAAAATTGTAAAGATGGTAAGCTATTGTAAAATAAACGATATTTATTTACACATAAAAATTTGAAAGTTGTAATTTTAATATAGTGTTTATATCTTACAAGATCACTCAACTTTAAAAATATATCTAATATCATTAACTTTGTTTAGTATCAATAAAATCACTTAACTAAATTAATTATTAAAAAAATAAAATTCGCATGGCAAAATATTTTTTTTGTATATTATGTAAATATGAAATCATAAATAAATAAAATTTTAAAAATTGACATGATAAATTATTTGTTTTTATATTATGAAAATATGAACCCACAAATAAATAAATTTTGTAAGATAATTTATTTAAATAAATTTACTAGTACAAAATTACATATATAAAATATAAAAATCAAGAAAATAAAAAAATATAAAAGAATTTGAGGAATATTTTTGTCTTTATATATAACCTCATCGTATTAAATCCAAGATATTAGTTAATACCATGTTTGGGGTATTGACTAATACATGGATTGGTTAATACTAGGTCCAAATTTTTACCAAACATAATATTAAGTAAGTAATACCAATAGATAATCTATTGATTATTTTTCCTAATATATCCTACCAAACAATTCCTTAGTGATAAGTAGTGTGAGAATCCTCCTAGAATAATGTCATTATTTAATTTGACACGTCATTATTTGATTTGGCACACCATTAAGATATCAATTATTGATATAGGTAATGTTTAGTATTATGTCTAGAAAATTAATTTCGAGAATAATATTTAATACTACAGATACATGTATGAAAAAACTTAATTGTCTTTTCTTGATATGTCAAAAGTGATAAATAAAAGTGAACGAAGAAAATATTATATTAAAAGGATATTTAATGCTCCCTTTGTCCCTATTTTGCTTTTCGAGGTCAACTAATTAATTAAATTTCAAAGCTAAATTGAAGTAACTAAATTTAATATTTAAAATCTAAAATTTAGATAGTTGAAAACTATACAAGAAATGTTATAAGTTGTAATTTTTCTCATATGATGGAAAAATACATTTTAAAATATTGAGTAAAATTCATATAGTTTGACCTTGATAAATAAAATAATGATAAGTAAAAAAGAACAGAGGGATATGATGAAAAAATATATCTTAAAATATTGATCAAAGTTCATATAATTTGAGCTTTATAAATAAAATAATGATAAGTAAAAGAGAATGAAATATTAATAGGATTTGTTTTGAGTTAAGAACTAGTTAGATTCTCTTTCTGCTTCCCAATGTGATAAAGTGAAGCACTTTTATAGAAATAGAATTGCATCTTGTTGCTTTAGTCCAATGACGGATTCAGGACTTTGTGATAATGGGTGCTTAACTTTTTTTTTTAACATAATATTGTATACGTGTAGAATTATTTAACTGTAATAGTATTTTTTTTTATTGCAATATAGAAATAGGTATGAAAAAATTACAATTAATATTACTATAATGTAAAAAGACTAGTCACAAATAATAAATGCATAATACATAAATATGTTCTTTAAGTTTGTTTTAGCTAAGTATCTATGTCCTTCAAGGTGTGCATAAGTAAGCACTTGAATTTGTATATAATTAAATAAATAGACATACGTGTCTTACATGACATAATATATGTAGGATATCGCATAGAACATAAAATTATCATGCATGACACATGTGTCTTTTTGTTCAATTTTTTTACAAATTTAAGTGCACATGTATCTTTTTGTTCAATTTCTCATAAATTTAAGTATGTCCTTGTGCAGACCCTAGTTATAAGCTATAGATGTCAGTTGAGATTAAATTAAAAACAATGTTTATTATATGATGTAAATAATAAAAGCATCTATCCACTTTTATATTTTGGAATGGATATGAATAACAATATCATTGCTTACACTTGTGAGTGATTTATGCTTTACATAAAAGATTAAGAGGCCGTTTGGATTAACTGGAAAAAATTGACTTTTAAAAAGTTCTTCAAAAACACTTTTTAAAGTATTTCTAAATTAGAATTAATTTATTTTATTTCATCTTCAATACAAATTCATTATATAAGTTAATTTATATGTCTAAGTTATTTTTAATATTTAAAATATATAATTCTAATAAAATACATGAAATATTTAATTTTTTTAATTATATTTGTAATATGTAATGACTATATTTATTTGTAATAAATAACATTATAAATTTGACATTAATATTATTATAAAAATTATTTGTGATATTATTATTTATTCATGGATGAGAAAATTTATTCATACGTATATTTTGCTTTTTAAAGAAAATATCAAAACTATACAAGTCTTTTGAAATGGTAATTTATTGGAATCTTTTCAAGCTACTTTTTTTTTCTTTCTTTAATACAATAAATTAATAATTTTACTTGTTTTTCTCTTTATCTAATTAGACAAAGTGAAAAGAAAACGTATAATTACTACAAAATAAAAGGTCAGAAAGGAGAAGAGGTACTAAAATAGGGTAAACTAAGGGCCTTCAGCACTCAATTATAAACCAATCCACCTAAGCTAACTTATATCCCGGGTGCTCACTAATAATATATGTCACTCAGCTTAATATTTTTATATATCCGTACATACTTTACATCGAGGTTAATGAGTGCTCGAGCATGTGATACCCCATGACCCTATCTGTCACGCTCCAAATTCCGTTAAGGCGGACCGGCACCCGTTACCGATAAGGCTCGGGAGAACCAACCTATATCTATGCGTTATCTATACATTATAAGAGATTTCTACATTCAACATGCCTTTATGGAAAGAAACAATAATGACAAGCCCAAAATGAAATGCAAATGACTTGGCCTTTGGGGCCTCATTCTCTAAAGTACAACTCATAACCACACTTTAGTTTACATAGTCTACAAAGCCTCTACACAAGGAACAAATCAGATAAGGGTCGGGACAAGCCCCGCTTCGATCAATTATACAATACACAAATATAACTCTAAACACACAAAGCTCCGAAGCAACCTGGAGCTTGGTATTAGCTGTTGGATGTCCTATACTCTTACTGAGGAGATCTATTAGCACCTGTACCTGCAGCATGAAATGCAGGTCCCCCGTAAGGGACGTCA
>DF369685.1:979-11653 GCA_000787875.1 Solanum virginianum
GAAAAAGATTTGGAGCACTTCCGAGGCACGTTTTCGGGTTGTTTCAATATCTCCCCCTTGGGAACATTTGTCCCCAAATGTAGAAGAGACCTATACGACAAGAGTAATCATGAGCAAATCAGCCCCAATATGAATGCAACATTACATTTAAAACACCGTTTTCAAAATCTCAACAGAAGTGTAAAATCATCATAAACTTGCCAACTTAAACATGAACGCATATGAATGACATAGGGGCTGAAATGCAAGACTTGAAATCATAAAAGGACTTGATGTGTTATCATAAGCTTGAATAGAATGAAAGAGATACGGAAATTGCTCCTCCATGCCCGCTCTGGCTCCCCGAGAGACACATACGAATAGACGACTCTTTCCAAAATGGCCTTGAAGAACACTACATCATTATCAATCCACTTCTCCACTTATCCATTGAACACCTCCACCAGGACCTTCTCTTAAGTCAAATTACCCTCCTTCACACCCACAACCTCAACGTGTTCTATAACACTAATGTCACCAACATATCACATCCACCTAAAAGCATGACAAACTGGATTAACCATATCTACACCCAAAGGCAATCCCCAAACAATTCTCAACTTCCTTCAACCTAACTCCCTATATAGCTGACCGATGGACTCTACTAGTCTCCTCCTTGCCACCATTAACAACACATGCTAGGCTACCTAGAGTACCAACCACAACACTAGCCTTACCAGAAAAAACTAATGCACACTCACATCATAATTCTTAAAGACTTCTAACCACCTTCTTGCTACCCACAATGCACACTTACCACATTTAGCAAACAACCTCTCATCCTCTAAGACTTGCAACACTACCCCTAAATGATTCACAAGTTCTAAACAAATCAATACTTCATTACTAGAAATCACCACAAACATGGAAAAATAGGGTTTTAAGACCCTATTCAAGAAACCCACAATCATTACCAGTGCATACGTCAACCAAGCAACTCCATCAATACTAATAATGCTCACTCCTAATTTGAAAAGACACCTAGGGATATCACCAACCTTCATTCTCACTTGGGGATAAAACTCAAACCAAAGATCAATCTTAGAGAAGTGACTAACCCATAGTAGTTGACTAAATAGATTGACCATCCTTACCCATCATATTACAACCTTACGCGTTCTGCACTCATTAGAAACATGCCATACAAGTAGCCCAAACTACCCCAAGACCCTTAACATAACAAGCTAAATCGTCATCTCACAAGAACACTTATAATATGCATGTACATACTCTCAAAGAGGCAATAGTCATTTTCTAAATCATTTCAATGCATAATTGGGATTAAAAGCCAAACACCATTCATAATAATTCATACTTAGGCTCAAATGCCAAAATCATAATTTCATAGTCATAATACTAATGCATAAGAATGATCCATCCATATACAAGATAGTGCAAACATCCAAAATGCTTAAAGAGCCAAAATCAAAGACATATATGTTATCACAATATTGTTATAACCAACCTTTTATCAAATTCACACCATAAAATGAAATTGGGCTTACCCATAACATAACTTTTCAAAATAATCCGTGTACATGAATGCATATGCTATGAACAATGAGGAAATGACATAGGTAATAAAGACTCCATTTAAAATCAACATTTATAGTATGAAGTTGAAGTGAAAACATAATTAATTCCATATTTATATCCATTGTGTAATCTCTCATGCATAAATGATTTCAAAAAGGGAACATGCATACTTATAACTTCATAAATCCAAGGTAAATCCTCATATAATGGTTTAAATCACATTAAAATCATTAAATAAACACTACCCATGCATCATTAGAAAAGAATCATAATATTCAAATTCTAAATTAAAATAAGTAAAATCCATGTAGGTTTTCTTGAAAATAAATTTTGGGTCTCCTCGATTGGAAGGGATCAAGGATCAATCCACATACACCAAAATCCATGTAGGTTTTCTTGAAAATAAATTTTGGGTCTCCTCGATTGGAAGGGATCAAGGATCAATCCACCTGCATATGAATCCTGCTAGCACCAAAGAATAACACAAGAAAAAGCAACTCCTAGACCTATCAAATCACCCTACTCAAAAACTCCAGCAATAGCCCACTAAACCCAAGATGCTCCTAATATCCGGTGAAGTCAAAGGTCTAGGCTAATCTCTAATCACCTTCGTCTTTCTAAGGTCCACCTTAATACCATCAGTCGATACCACACAACTTAGGAGGCAACCTCTTACCACCACAATTCCCATCTCATCTACTAGCACCCAACCTTCTTCCTTAAACTTGTAGTACTATTCTCAAATTATTCATATGCACTAGCTCATTAGGGAATGAATTGTATTATCATCACCAAGACCACTATAGACCTATTAGAGTAGGGATTAAAGATCTTACTCACAAGACTTATAGGCATAACTGGTGTACTGGTTAAACCAAAAGACACTATCCAAAATTCAAAATATCAAAAAGGGGCATTCAAAGCCTCATCTACCACCACCAACAATTCTATAAAGCTAATCTCTAATCACCTTCGTCTTTCTAAGGTCCTCCTTAATACCATCACTCGATACCACACAAATTAGGAGGCAACCTCTTACCACCACAATTCCCATCTCATCTACTAGCACCCAACCTTCTTCCTTAAACTTGTAGTACTACTCTCAAATGATTCATATGCACTAGCTCATTAGGGAATGAATTGCATTATCATCACCAAAACCACTATAGACCTATTAGAGTAGGGACTAAAGATCTTACTCATAAGACTTATAGGCATAATCGGTGTACTGGTCAAACCAAAAGACACTATCCAAAATGCAAAATATCGAAAAGGGGCATTCAAGGCCTCATCTACCATCACCAACAATTCTATAAACAAAATAACTAAGGTTTAGCACCTCCAATTCTCACAAGATGATAAATGCAACCCCTTAGAGACTAATTGTACCTTAAGACATGAAATGGATCTACCTCCCTTACTATCGCTTAATAATCTCCCCCTCAAAGACGAGATCATTAGGGATTCAGGATCTAAATCTACGAGTCCTACCATCCATGAAGACACAACATGCATGCAACCATTCCATTCCTAGTATGACATCAAAATCCACTACGCCAACTCCAATATGCCACAAAGCAAGACCTAATGCAATACAAACCCAGATCAACACCTATGAACTTTCTAGCAATAATATACCCAACCAAGAGATAAGTACCAAAGGTTCATATCACAACTTGGGGCACACAAGTAGCCCCACCATCAAGTAAAATAAGAGAGAAGAAATAGTGAAACTCGGATCAACTAAAAGAGCAAAGAATATTCCTTAGAGAGGAAAACCTTATCTCACTTCTAAAGGATGACATAGACCATGGAGAAGGGAAACATTTTCTAAAATATCTCATAACCTCCTACTCATAGTTATGGTGCATAACACAACCATGAATAAGACTCTAATCGATGCAGTGTGTTGGACTCCGAGGATCTAACAACTTAGTGCTCTGATACCATCTTTGTCATGACCCAAGACTATGACCTAGACGTGACCGGTGAATGGAGAACTCGAAAGAACCCCAAACAAGCCTCATAATATATCATTACACATCCTTAGTCGTGGAATAATTAAATAACATTTGAAGAATAAAAATAAGAGAAAAAAGGACTAAGGGAGAACTTGTCATAACATAGAGTCAAGAGATATTAGAATCAACTCATGGCATAAATACATAGCTTTGTCCAACAACACCTCTACTGCATACATAATGGTGGGGGCTAAGATATACAATCGGGCTCTCCCTCATAGTCATAAGTAAATGATAAAGTAAATATAATCTTAAGTGTGAGAGAATAGTCCTTGTCTCCGGAATGGAGGACTCACCTATGGCTAACTTGAACAATCCATCTAACCACAAGAAGAATAAATAGGAGCTCCGGTCCCTACTGGAGAATTGGTTGAACTTGAGGGCATACTTCCTCACACTCATAGACCCTCTCTTTGAATTCATAAATTCCATCATCTTCGCCTCTCTTAGCTCAATAGATTAATATGTTTGAATGTACTAAGTATGTGGGATATAATGCAACAATAGATAGGCATCATAATTCAAAATGCATAACGATAGGCAATACAGCTAGCTTTCCAACCTTTGTTGGTTGATGATGGTCACACCCCAATCATCCTAGGTGGTGAAGTACTAACCCCTCACATGGTTGATGAGTAAGAACCCCCAACTTGGTTGATGATGGTCACACCCCAATCATCCTAGATGGTGAATTAGTAACTCCTCACATGGTTGATGAGTACAAACCCTCAACTCGATTGTGTATGGTCTAATGTAACACTTTATATAGAATTTATCATGTACATAAGCTCATTTCATCATTATATTATCATTCATATCATATCTCAAATTTTGGATCTTCAATTCCTAAAGAAACCATAACCAGACATTTTATAAAATACTTGGCAGGTGTACAATGGGGGTATAAAACCATACAATTTAGAGATGAAATCATGCAAGAAAATCAATGATAAAACCTTTAATCAACACCTTACAACACCCCAAGACATTCACATCAAAACCCCTCATCATTCCAACATTAGATCAAAGATTGGAAGCTCAAAATATGCTAAAACAACCATACTTTCATGAACTAAAAATACTGTGCAGTAAATTTCTCAATATACAAGACCCATATTTAATATCAACTTTAAATCATGCAATATTAAGTAAAAGAGGGTTTAGGTACCATGGGTGAAAGGACCCCATGGTTCAAAACAACATACTAGCTTTGGAGAGGTTCCTAAAAAAGGCTTTAATGGAGACTTGAAGCTTGAGTGAAATCTTTGAAGAAATCCTTAAGATTGGTCTTGAGTTTGAGATTTGAATTTAGGGTGAAATATGAGGCTAAATGTTTGAGTGAGTTTTGGGAAATGTTTAGGATGATATGAGGGTGAAATAAGACTAAGTATATGTATTTTTCAGTGTGGGAACGCTTAGGCCCAAGACTTAAAACTCTTGGAACGAAATCAAGAGAAAATAGGACCAAAATGGACTACTCATTGGAAATTGCATTTTACGAGAGAGTTTTACAAAAATGGGCATAAATCCTTCATCCAAACTCGGAATGAGGTGGAAGAATATCTGTTGGAAAGTTAATCCAAAGAAATTTCAGTTGGTAGGTCATAGACCACCTAATCCTTTGTATGCTAAGAGATATGCCCCTTCAAAGTATACCCTCCTAATTACCGTATTTTGTGATTTTTGAATTTTGATACGGTTGCTCTAAAATTTAGCTTAGAACCATTTCCCACCCAATTTTACCCCCTAAATAAGAATATGAAGTTGGATTTTCAAAATAACTAATGAATTTTTAGATATATGAAAAACAAGATTTTGGGCACTTCCGAGGCACATTTTCGAGTACTTTTATTTTTGGGTGTTTCACGGAAGCACCACTAGTAGTCATAGATTTCAGCACATTAGCATAGGTTTTAGTCACAATAGGTTGACCATCCTTTGACGAGGGCTAACCAACGGCCAACGTGGCCGTGAACACCAATCAGAAAAAGCTACGACGGCTAATGTAAATGATTAGTTATAGTGTATAATGTCGACTGTCAAAAAAGGCCACTTGATTCAATGTGAATATGATATCCCAATCACGTAAAATTCCAACCCCCCATCCTCTATCTCCCTACTCTCTCTCTTTCTCTCATAGACCTTCTTCACCAGAGCATCATAAACTGAATAAAAAATGAAGCAATACAATCTAATTGTTAAGCAATACAATCTTTCTTAGGCATTTGTTTGTACAAATTATGATTTCCTTTTTCTTTGTTTGAGAAGTAAAGATGGGACTGAAGTTTTACACCCACAAAATTCTCTGATTGGCAAGTTCAAGGAACCTCAGCCAGCGCCATGTTTCATCGTAAAAAAATGGGAATAGGTATTTCAACAACTATGGTTACCAAATATAGGTTGTTAGAACAGAGAAAAAGATACTATTCTATGTATTTGATTTATTTATCAAATGTATATATGTTTTTAGTTAACTATATTTGAGTTGTTTGCTATCGTACTAAAGATCCACTGAAGCCTAATATCAAATAATTGGATACATACTTCAGATATAATAAAAGTTTCAAATACATGTATTTGCTATATGGTACATGTAGTTAGTACACAAATAAAGTGTGTATTAGATGACCATACATTGAAAATATTTGGCAGTTCATAATTTGAAAACACAATACATCTAATGAAATCAGGTGCAAGAATCAGATACATACTTCAAATACTTTCGTAAAAGGCTTGATCTAGGTAATTAATGATTTTGAATTTTGTAAGATTTTAAAGTGAAAATTTTTATCTAGTTAAAAAATATAATATACTTTTGTTAGAATATTCAACAAAGTAACAAGCAACTAGAGTGTGAGATACAAATTATTCTCTAAACATGAAAAATTGGGGGGAAATCTCAAAATTCAAAGAAACAAATTCAAATTTTTGAAAAAAAGAGTTGTTTATTTTTTTTTGTTGCTAAAAAATAAATGGAAGAAATTAGATTTTATTTTTGAAGTTGCTAGACTAGCTATATTCAAAAGCTGTTAAAGGAGTATTTTTCTCCTAAAATTAAGCAATTTAATTACAATACTTATTTAAACATGTATTGTCACGACCCAAGCTGAGCCTTGAGCATGACACACCGATTAAATTCTCGAGAAAAACTCCAACCAAGTCTCTTAGCATATCATAAGCATTTTAAGGCAATGAAATAAAGAATTACAATGCCGAAGATCACATAAGGGAACTAACCACACTATCATAAAAATGGAGTTATAGACAACATAATTCGATATGCAAATAACATAATGAAGTATAGGTGAAGGATCAGACATGTCCCCAGCTCACCCTCAAAGAAAAGTAATACTAGCAATAGTCTCAAGATATCTCAAAATGACAAGAAGACAAATCTAGAATACAGTAAGCTTGTCCTCGAAGAATGAGGAATCACCAATGATCTTTAAGAAAATGCCAGAACTAGCCACAAAAGTGAGGAGTATAATGATCATCCATCCCTATATTATGATATAATATAGGAAAAGAAGTATGTGTTAGTACGTTTCAATGGGCATAAATCCTTCATCCAAACTCGGAATGAGGTGGAAGAATATCTGTTGGAAAGTTAATCCAAAGAAATTTCAGTTGGTAGGTATGTAGGCAATGCAAGTAGTATGTAACACCCCACATCTTACAATACTAGTACTATGCAATTGAAACATGATATGGCTTTTCGAATTAGCA
The DNA here is from genome assembly GCA_000787875.1 of Solanum virginianum. Taxonomy (NCBI): domain Eukaryota; kingdom Viridiplantae; phylum Streptophyta; class Magnoliopsida; order Solanales; family Solanaceae; genus Solanum; species Solanum virginianum. Next base: position 8,302 of record DF369685.1, read on the forward strand.
CTAAGTTTTAAAAGTGTTTGAATCTCATGTTAGAGAGCGATATGTGTGTCTAACGCTTAAGAGGGTTGAGTGTATACATGTTTTTTGTCAAATTGATTAGATCATGACCCTAAACAAAGTGAGAGAAATAAGGTGCTTGCAGGACTTAGGAAGCTAGCAGGTCAGTCACCTACTTGCTTAGCTTAAACTTGCTAGCTAAACGGAGACAAGGCCCGACGTCAAATTTATCCAAGTTCGATTATGAATAAAGTCCGTGTTAAGGGTGTAACTTTAGCCCATGTTTTAGCATTATAAATAGACTTAACTTACAGCCCAAGATGAATAATAAAAGGGCCCAAGTACAACAAAACTCACTTAGTGAATTGGGCCAAAACTAACTAAGAGAATGGGGAAAAATAGGCAGCAAAGGCCCATCAATTTGGAGCCCCTTAAGACCCAAGTGAAAGGAGAAAAATGGTATATTAACCACTTAAAAAATAAGGCTTAAAATAGGAAAAGAAAGTCAGGCAAAGTAATCCTTTAAAAGGGGTTACAATCAGCAACTCCAAGTCATTCTTAGACTTGGAAAATTTTAGCTTTCACAAAGGTTCGTTGTTATTCTTTCTTGAGTTTGTAAAGCAGCCACAAGAAGCTTTTAGGGTTCCTGGAGAAGCCGTACACCTTGTGGGTAAAGGTAAGTAAGAATACTTATGTGTTTAGTATGGTTTTATAATGTAAACCAAGAGGATAAGCTGATTATACCATTGCTGAAATTGTTGGACAGTATGTGTTCTAAAAGTTGTTGTATATTTTTCTTGTTTATTTGGAAGCTTTTCTCTTCTTGGTTGGATTTATTATTTAGGAAGGCTATTGTTCTTAATGAGAATTGGTTCTTTAATGATGAATTAGAAGAGCTGTTAAAAGACTTATTGGAGAAGGATTTTATAAGACCTAGCGTGTCCCCTTAGGGTGCACCAGTGTTGTTTGTATGCAAAAAGGATGGCACCTTAAGAATGTGTATCAACTATTGACAATTGAATATAGTGACAATTAAGAATAAATACGACCACGCAAATCACTTATGACAAGTGTTATAGATTCTTTGTGATAGACAGTTGTATGCCAAATTTTCTAAATGTGAATTTTGTAGTGACAATTAAGAATAAATACCCCCTCCCCAGGATTGATGATATATTTGATCAGTTACAGGGTGCCAAATGCTTTTCAAAAATTGATTTGAGATCAGGTTATAACCAAGTGAGGGTGAAGGAGAAAGATATACTCGGTCATATTATGTCTGATGAGGGAATAAGGGTTGATTCTCAAAAGATAGAGGCTATGAAAGATTAGCCAAGACTAACAACACCCACAGAAGTTCGGAGCTTCCTAGGTTTGGCAGGTTATTACAAGAGGTTTGTTGAAGGTTTTTCTTCTATTTTTGCACCTCTAACAAAGTTGACAAATAGGCAACCGAGTTCCAATGGAATGATATATGTGAAAGGAGCTTCTAGGAGCTGAAAAAGAAGCTAACTTCTGCACGTGTGCTAGTACTTCCAGAAGGCACCGAGGGGTATGCAATGTATTGCGATCCTTCAGGAGTTGGCTTAGGGCGTGTACTGATATAGTATGGTAGGATAATTGCTTATGCATCTAGACAACTATGGCCATATGAGAAAAACTATCCAACACATGATCTTGAGCTAGCAGCTGTTGTGTTTGCTCTGAAAATATGGTGCCACTATTTGTATGGGGTTCATATTAACATATCTACTGGCCGTAAGAGTTTACAGTACATTTTTAAGCAGAAAGACCTAAATTTAAGACAGTGGAGATGGCTAGAGCTAATAAAAGATTATGACGTTGATATACTTTACCATCCCGGGAAGGCAAATATGGTAGCCAATGCTCTGAGTCTTAAGGCAATCATGAATACTGGTGACCAGGCCATGGTAAATCAAAGAGTCGCTAAAGATCTATGACAACTAGCTAGTTTGGGAGTTTGCCTTCTTGAAACCCCAAAAGGAAGGGGTTGTTGTACATAATGCAGCAGCGTCTTTATTGGTAATGGAGATCAAAGAAAAATAGTTCGTGGATCCTGTTCTATGACAGCTTAAGGAAAAGGTAAGTTAGGATATGATGAAGGGCTCTTCCAACAAGGAAATGGGATGTGATCAATATTGATTTTGTTATCGGGCTGCCTCATTCAATTTAGAAGTTTGACTCCATATGGGTAATAGTTGACAAACTCACAAAGTCAACACACTTTTTGCTAGTTAGGAGTGATTATACAACTGAAAAATATGCCAAGCTATACCTCAAAGAGATAGTCAAGCTACATGGAGTCCCAATCTCCATTATATCTGATCGAGGAGCTCAATTCACTAAAAATTTTTGAAGTCCTTCCAAAGGAGTTTAGGGACACAAGTGAATTTAAGTACAAGTTTCCACCCTCACACAGACGGTCAAGTAGAACGCATCATTCAGACACTTGAAGATATGTTGCGAAGAGGATAAGCTGATTATACCATTGCTGAAATTGTTGGACAGTATGTGTTCTAAAAGTTGTTGTATATTTTTCTTGTATCATAAACTGAATAAAAAATGAATTTGCCTATAATAATAGCTACCACTCAAGTATCAAGATGACACCTTATGAAGTTTTGTATGGATGAAAATGTAGGTTGCCAATTGGATGGGTTCAAGTGGGTAAAACCACCTTGCTTGGGCCAGATCTAGTACAACAAGCCATGAAAAAAGTTAAGGAAATACAGCAGCAGCTAGAAACAGCCAAAGTCATGACAAATCATATGTGGATGTTAGAAGGAGAGGACTGGAATTCTCAGTTGGTGATTGGGTATTTTTAAAGGTGTCTCCAATGAAAGGGGTCATGAGGAGACGACCACGCAAATCACTTATATGAGGTTTGGTAAGAAAGGAAAACTGAGCCCACATTACATAGGGCCATATAATATTTTTAAGATATTCGGGCAGGTTGCATATGAACTAGAGCTACCCTAAGAGCTTTCAATGGTTCATCCAGTTTTTCATGTCCTAATGCTTCAAAAATGGATAGGTGACCCATCTTGTATCACTCCTATTAAGGATGTGCAGGTTACAGAAGATCTCACCTATGAAGAGGTACCTATTGCTGTTCTAGATTATTAAGTTAAGAAGCTAAGGAATAAAGAAATAGCTTCAGTAAAAGTACTTTGGAGAAACGCACAAGCAGAAGAAATAAAATGGGAGGCCGAGGACACGATGAAATCAAAATATTATTACTTATTTGAAGCTAAAGAGGAAGTCCAACATGCAGAATTGGGACACTAATAGGTACGTGTGATTGAATACTTAGTGTGTTGTCAAAAGTTTGTGT
>DF369680.1:4020-14324 GCA_000787875.1 Solanum virginianum
AAAAAAAAAAAAAAAAAGCTCTAAAAAAATTAAGAAAAAAAAAGGAAAAAAATCGCTTCATAATTAGCCTCACAAATTACAATTAAAATATTTTGATAAATCACATAAAAAGGGCCCCACCATGGGAACTAGAAGTATACATTATCTCCATCAAAAAATCCACATCAGCTGCTTTTCCATCTGTCAGCGCGTGCATTACACATTAGACATAGGTGGATATTGCAGAGGGTCACGATCAAATTTTAAGGGAGTTCAGGGGAAGAGGGAGGGAGTATTTAAAACGGATAATAATTATGATGTTTACTGAATAAAAAACTTGAAGTACAGAGGAATTTTTATGCCTTCTACCTTTATAAAATAAATATATTTTTCAAAAGAACCTAAAAACGTATAAACTAAATAAAGTAAAACTTCTGGATTCACATTCATTCAATTTGAAAGTCAAAACTCTTGGATTACCTTTGGGCGTTGGCATAACCATCAGAATTAAATGGTCGTTTGATAGTGTGTGTTCTAAAAAATAATGTATATATTAATTTTTTGTATTAATAATACTTTGATAGGTATATTTTTGTATTAGTTATACACTCTATCGTGTATTAAAGTATGCATTATTAATACCATAGATTTCTAGATATTAGTAATGCAAAGTGCTTTAATGCATGTATTAGCATGGTTAAAAATTACAAGACTTCTCAAAATCTTTTTTATATCTTTTCCACCATAATTGTGAAGAATATCGTTGTAAATAAATATTTTTATGTAATGCATGTTATTTTTAATACACCAAATCAAATAATACATTATAAATAGTCTATGCATAATTAATACAAATATTACTAATACAAGCATTATTAATATAAATATTATTGATACACTTTATTTAATTTGATATTATTCTTATACACTCTATCAAATGACCTCGAAGTGTATGACTGTAGGGTGAAAGTGGGAGGGCAGAGATGAGTAAACAAAGGAAAGAATTAACATAACTCCATTTTAATTTTTGGGTATTGGCATGAAGTTTAAGAAATTACTTTATTTTATAATTTTATACTTTTAAACTGAAATATGTATAATGTATAGTTTTTCAATGTTGATATCTTAAACATCTTATATAAGATGTTGACCTATAACAAAACTGTCAAATTAAGGAAACAATATTATTTTTGAAAGAGATTAATTAAAAAAAATTAAATTAACACAAATAAATTGAAACAGAGAAGTATACAATTAGCTGCAGTGTTAATTAAAGACAGAGAACAACACCATTCTCTCTTAAGGTTCAAATAAAGAGATAATCACAATGAAATGTAACAACTTCATATTGCCATTTTTTCACTTGTGGCCTCCCTCCCCTTGATGGTTTATTATAGCCTCTTTATAGTAAAATATATATTTAACTATACGATATCTATTTACAATATATATATTAACTGCCAAACATTTAATAAGATAAGTTATATATAACATTTTCTTTTTTCAATATTTATATTTGTCTTTCTATATTTGAGGTCTAGATATCATCAGTCCAATCGATGGGCTCATTGTCATAGAACAAGCCATCACTTATCTTTCTATATTTGAGGTCTAGATATCATCAGTCCAATCGATGGGCTCGTTGTCATAGAACAAGCCATCGACGATTTGATCGATTAAGGAATCAATGAAGGTGTTGCAGCCAACAGTGAAAATTCGGCCTACGCGGGTTCGAGAACTTGAAGACCAAGCAAAAAGAGCAGCACAAGCTACTGCACCAACACAAACCCCAGCAATTTCAGCTATTCCTTGAAAATCAGTCTTTCTGAATACAGAATTTCCAGTCACAACTTCCATAGACACTGTTGCTGCAAACACAATCTGGAATACATAGACAAATATTTACATTTAACAAAGAAGATTCTTGAGTTTTATGTGGTGATGCATTCATAACTAACTAATTGTAGAGTTTAAAATTTACTCACTGACATCATAAAAAATTTATTTATATTACTAAAGTAATTTAACTGATTATTTTTGCACATTATTATTTTTTCGATATCCTATAACTTTGGACGTGCATAAGTAAATACTAAAATTTGTATAAAGTTGAAAGTAGACACATGCGTCCAACGTGACAATTCATGTCCTGCGTGGTGTCCTACATATATGCCATGCAAAGATGTGTGTGTTTAGCTTTATACAAGTTTAGGTATTTATTTTCTACATTCAAAATTAGAAGACATCAGCTAATTAAAGCCGAGTTGAAGTCAGATGTATGTATTATGTTTTTATTATTTTTTAAGTTAATATATTTGAAATAAAAATATTTTTTTATTCTCTCATTTACTGAATGTAAATATTTAATTATTTGACAAAAATCAATAAATAGCACTATTATAAACACCCCTTGTTTTGCAATACTTTGATGATAATTAGGTTGTTATTATAAAAGAACAAAGTTTTATTCTAGGTTCTTTCGGAGAATATATTTATTTCATAAAATTAATAACGTTATTGATTAAAGCTAATATTAGTCATAAATCAGATCAATTTATGATGAATTATTTGAATATATGATAGATTTACGTTAATATTTACTCAATTTTAAGATAATTCCACTGATAAATGAACTCGTCACAACTATTTTTAAAGAATTGAGAAAATTATAATAAAAATATTATTTTAACTCCCAAAACAAAAACATTTTTCAAGTAAATTGGGACAGAACAACTAACAGAGATCTTAGATTTTATAAATAAAAATGAAGTTTAATATTCAGCTGGAACTGGAAACGCGATCTCTAAAATAATTATCTCACATTATCTATCATTTTAAAAACTACAAATTAAATTACTTTTACTTTTCTCAGTAATTAATTATTCTTGATGAGTATAAATAAAAAGAACAATTATATATCTTAAAGATATAAATGCGGTTGGAATAGTCAAAAATCTCTCCTTCCCATTTTAATTAAATTTATAAGATAATATATATATATTAAAAAAATATTTAATTTTCCTATTATTACCCTTTATAAAATCATAAATATGTATTTCTCGAAAAATATAAAATTTTAATAAAAAATATGAATTTTTTTTAAATATTCATCTTAAATTTTAAATAATTAACTATTTTAAATATTGAAAATAGCCCAAACAACAACAACAACGTACCAGTGAACAAGTGGAAGTTTGGAAAGAGTAAAATGTATGCAAAGCTTAACCTAAGCAGAGAGACTGTTTCGTGGGAATCCTCAAATATTGAAAATAGCCCGAAAATTTTAAAATGAAGGGAGTAAAATTTTCGAAAATTTGAGAGAGGTGGGATGAGGAAGTTAATTACCATGGCAAGTCGACCAGATATAATTTCAAAATCTTGACTCTTCTTGGAGCTCTCAATATACTCGGACAACGTCGCGAAAAAAGGCGAAACGTCGTCCTGAAAAGCGCCGTTCTTGGTCTTGATCACTCCGACAGGATCCGACCCGAATGACCTTAAAGTAGTCAACCTCGGCTGCAACAGTATTTTCCCATTATTTTCCTGTCCCGGGTCAAACGATGATGACAGCCTCAGCTTCTGAACCGGCGCCGGTTCAGACTTTTGGGTTTGTGGTTTAAGCTCACAGAAAATGGGTCCAGCTCTCAAGGCCATTGGAGAAACAAGAAAATGTAAGAAATGATTCCTCAAAATGGGCGAGAGAAAAGTGGAGTTATTCTAGGTGCATGGAATTTTAACTCAACTGTCTCTTCTAATTTATGTGATACGTCAAATTTTTAATAATCAATAACATACGATATTTTAAAAATATTATAAAAATTCTAGTCGCTCAGATCAAGTGTAATTTGAAGGGTCTTCTTTTGGATGTATATTATTAACACAAATGGTCCTATAACTTTGAGGGACTTCTATTTTAGTCCTTATTCTATTAATATTTTAAATTATGTATTATTTTTTGTGTCTCAATTTATGTGATGTAATTTAATTTAATATAAAGTTTAAAAATAAAAAGATTTTTTTTTAAGTTTATGATTTAAAATAAATTTTAAATATTTATATGACTATAACTTATTTTATTAAGGATAAATGATTATTTTAAAATTAAATTGTTGCTAAATTTCTACACTTCCTAACTAAGGTGACTTCTCAAACTTGAAACCCCTGATTAAAGAATGAAGGTGTGTTTATCACTCCAACACAACCCTTATCGGTAGTTTTATATAAATGAATTGTTTGAGAGTTGTATCAATTGGACCAAAAATGCTCAATGTTACAAATTTAAATGACCTATGTGCTACTCAAGATAATATAATAAGGAGAAAAGGTTAAAACTTAAATGACCATTTTGATTGAAGAGTGATATCTGGGGGGTTGGAGTTAGGTTTTGGTGGTGATTGCGAAGAGTCCACGTCTAAGAAAAGGGATGTTTGGTGTAAGGTGTAGTATAGTTATTGGACCATAGAAAAAGAGAAGACGTGGACATTCAATTATTCTATAACGTTGTTTTCAAAGTGTCAAAAATGAGTAAGAATTGTGTGGATAAATGACAAGGAGTACTCAATCACACGCAAATATTGGATGGTGAACACAAATTATTGGCTGGAGATTTTTTTCCTAAATATATAGATGCATAGGGTCGAGTGTATAAAATCATTTTATTTATATATAAATAATTCAAATTTTGAAAAAATTATATGGATAAGTAAATAGGACTAATATAGTTTGAATTAATTACGACTCACGACAAATATCTAACTGTACAATTTGAATTTTGTGTAATTCGGGCGATTTCTACAAACTTTGTGCACTCTAATACAAAAATTGTGCACAATTCAAATTGTATAGTGAAATATACAAACATTACGAATTGTGTAGTAAATTATATAAACATTGTGCATGAACTGTATAGCGAATACGCAAATGTTATACAAATATTGTGTGAATTATACAAATATTATTATAACTATAGTTACAAAATGTAATTACTCAAATTATAGATTGAAAGCATAATTAAAGTATTTTTGAGTGAATATGTGCAAAACTTCCTCAAGTTTTCATTAAAGAGAGCTCGAATAAACTTCGTGATCACAAATTGGCTCTGCCTCTATATATATAAATGACTTGCTTTGTTTTTTCATCCTAATTAATATTTACATTGAAATTTATTTAAATACAAATTCATATTTAAAAAATTTTATTTTCAGTACATTGGAAGGATTTTGAGGCTCAACAAAAGAAAAGTTTGTATTGTTAGGCTCATGGCGCATTTGCTCAGCCTCCAAGTTAGATTATGACTTACTTTCCTCAAATTATATATGGATGATGATTTATGGCATAAAACATGTTATGGGTTGGATAATAATAGAGGTGGCAAATGGCCAGTTTGAATTAGATTTGGATGGATTGAATCAAAATGAATTCGATTATTATCTATTCATATAAAATATGGATAAATATAAATTTGATCAGATATGATTTGGATAAAATAATTATAATTCACTTTGATTTTCTAAAGCCAAAATGATATTAAATTAAAATTAAAGCTTCAGTCATCAATAGACACTTAAACTTGGCCTCATTAACTTGGCCTCATTTTTCGCTTAGACACCTTAACTAAAATATGGATAAATTTTATGTTTAATCAGTACATATTTTGAATAGGTTAGGTGTTCAATAGAAACTAGTTTTAGTTGAAGTGTCTAAATGAAAAATAAAAATATATTTAAATATTTATTGATAACTTAAGCCTAAAATTAAATTATAAATATTCAATCCCTATCATTCCAACTTCATTCCTAAATAAATATTTTTTTAAAAATTACGAAAAAGAATTTAAAGTCTTCTACTTTTGTACCCTTACTCCCACCTTATCCCTCACCTGCACCTCTACTATCTTCAATTTTTAAATTAAAAAATATATTTTTTAAAAAGAAGTCCACACTACCACCATTTCTTTAAAAAAATAATTAAAAAAAGTTTCAAAAAAGAAAAAAGAAAAAAAAATTTCACCCCACCTCCACCCTACGCACACCAGACCCCTACTTCCACCCCCCCCCCCTTTTTTTAAAAAATATTTTTTTTCAAAAAAAATAACAACATGATAAAAAAAAAGAGTTAAATCCTTTTTAACAAAGATATCTTTATACTAAACATAATTCAAATTTAAAACTTTTTTAATAAAATATAAAATATAAAATAATACCTATCACTCAATTCATATTTACGATGAATTGCTTTGTATTGAAAGTGATTGTATTTTTGGAATTGCATGGGGAATATGCATGCACGGTGGGACCTAATGCAGCTAAGTGTGTAGAAGAATCTTCAAGTCTTAGCCACTGTGTGTATATATATAGTGCTCTTGTTAGAAAATATAAGAAAAATATTCTTATTTTTTTAACAACCTTTCAAAAGATATATATATATAACCAACTAGAAGAACTAAAAAAGTAATTAATGAATATTAAATAAGGACAAAAATAATAAAATCTTTTTTTTTTAATGCAAGTGTCACGGAGAGCAAAAGAGAAGGAATGGTTTTGACGTGAGAAAGAACTGACTTTTCTTAAAGAGAATTGTTTGTATGCAAATTGACAAAATAAAATATAAGCAATTTCCTTGAGAATATAAAAAGGTTTATTTATATCTGCAGATTTTTCTTAACCATTTCATGGAGGAAAACCTAATTTACTGAGTTAGAAAGTGACTTCTATGTATAATCATCTTATTTCATGAAAAGACATGTCCACATGCAGTCAGATTTTGAATAAAATTTGAAAGTAGCTAGACTTGTAATATATAAAGTCTTCAAACTCTTTTCACTTTCTGTTATTAGACAATTTCAATATTTCATACATATTACAAATTAGTCTACAAACTCTTTTCACTTTCTATTATTAGACAATTTCAATATTTCATACATATTAAAAATTATCTAACAATCCCTCATAATTTGATCCAGATATTTATTTTGCAATATGAAACATATATCGAAGTGAAGCTTGCCACTAAATCTATTCCCAAGAGAGAAAGCTTTAAGTATCTTGGGTTCATTATTCAGGGTAGTCGTCATATTAATTATAATGTCACACATCGTATAGGGACAACATGGATGAAGTGGAGACTTGCCTCCGAAATATTGTGTGATAAGAAAATATCACTTAAGCTTAAAGATAAGTTTTACAGGATGGTGGTTAGGCCGCCGTTGCTATATGGGATGGAGTGCTGGTCAGTCAAAAACTCACATATCTAGAAAGTGCAAGTTGTGGAGATGAGGATGCTGAGATGGATGTGTGGACATACCAGGAGTGATAAGATTAGGAATGAGACCATTCGATAGAAGTTAAGGGTGACCTTTGTGGCAGATAATTAAGATGAGAGAAGCGAGACTGCGATGGTTTAGGCATGCACAGAGACGAAGTGTTGACACTTCTATTAGGAGGTGCGAGAGGTTGGATTTAGGAGTTATGCGAAGAGGTAGAGGCAAACAGAAAAAAGATTGGAGGGAGGTGATTAGACAGGATATGACACAACTCTATATCACCGAGGACGTGACCTTAGATAGAAAGGAGTGAAGGTCGCGCATTAGGGTGAAAGGTTAATAGGTTGGTAGGGATAGGATGATGTCTAACCCTGTGGTATAGTAGATTAGTAGATTTATGTCACGACCCAACCCCGTGGGCCGTGACTAGTGCCCGGATTGAGACACAATCACAAAGCCGAGACCAAATGACTTATATTTTTTTAAAAAAATCGACAGAGTTTTCTTTGTTTTAGCATGAAATGCAGCCCCCGAAAAAGGGGGTCAATACGAAGTACGTACTGAATATATAAAGCAGAATGAACAGAATGTAAATCTGAGTAGTAAACAAAACAAAAGTATGTAAGGCAAATACATATCCCGAAAGTATTAAACTGATTACTTTCAAAGTACAAATCATGCATAGGGCACAGGAAATATGGTCGCCTGCCCGTCAATGGCGCCATAATACCCGGGCATCTTCTCTAAACCTTCTAGAAGGGGAATGTTGATGGACAATTATTTTAGCATTAATAGGAAGTTCTTGAACTTGCCATCTTCTTCCTCTTTCTTCAGTCTTTGGGGAATTAGCTGCAAATCTCCGAATCCTCGTCACATATCACATCACAGAAATAGCGTGAGAGAGTCGGGCGTTACGTATCGTCGTCCCCGTACTCATCCAAACATAGTATATTACCAAACACCATATAATATACAAGTGAGCCAGGAGTTACGTATCGCCGTTCCTGTACTCACCCAAACATAACATAACTCCGGAGTATATCGTAATGCGTACGATAACCAACTAGTCCGGGAATTGGCGAACGATATCATAATAGGCACGAGCGAAGTAGTGAGTAATCATATGCATAAAATCCTTGTCATAAATCCTAAAGATAAGCAAAATAATCATATTGGAAACTGGAAGCATAATTATTACATTTTCCAATTCCAACTTATGATTCGGATCACCCAAAGTCTACAAACAATTCATAACAATACCAAACAATTAGCTAAAAAAAATTTGGGCCTTAAATTCCAACTTTGCCCTTAATTCTACAAAAATTTGGGCAGCATTTTCCCTTAAAATAGGCCACCCCGAGAATTCAACTTGGCTTAATCAATCAACAACAATAACAACAATAACAACCCAACAACATCAATAATCAATTTAAATGACAATATAACAACAATAACTCTAATTATCATCACTTAACCATATTCATAAACCCGGTTAACATACTACATACACATATAGATGATTTCAATCATTCCTTCACCCTATAATGATCATAATATACTAACTAAACATCAATTCATAGTTCCAACACTACACAACAAACCCATACCCATTCGGCCCAACACTTTGCACACACAATTCACTTCCACATTCCATATTTCATGATTTTCCTTCAATTTAACATACTACAACATACATATAACATTTACAACACATCAAACAACATTAAATCTTACCTTTCCACTCTAACTCCACAAATGGGTTAGGGTTCCAAAGATGAGAAAATAGATGATTAAGTACTCCAACAACACTTCCACACTACTTAGGGACCTCAAAATAGTAGGTTTGTGTCAATAAAATAATTTTGGAGTGCATGGAAATGAATTCCAAATTTCCCAAGGTGAGGCCGTATGTTCTTCAAGCTTTTCCCAACTTTTGCTGTTATTTTTTTTCTAAGTCTTGAAAAGATAAGAAGATAAGAGTATCTTATATATAAAAGCAAGATTTGGTCAAGTGCACATGGTTCAAACCATACTTGTACCAATCAAAATCCAACTCAATTTTAAGTGGGCACCACCTAAGTTCTTCAAGAACCCAAACTTTCAAAAAAATTCAACTTTTGATCCCAAACTTTTCCTAATCAATCCAATGAAGGACATACAGGTTCTAATATCCTCCCCCCTTAGAACATTCGTCCTCGAATGTTATACCGGCCTTACGAGTCATACAAACAAGTTAGGGGGAGCCTCCTTTTCAACTATCACAACAATATCCAATGACCAATAATTCATTTATCACACAACGTAGTCAAGCGAAGAATTGAATTACCTTAAGGCACTGAAAACAAGTGAGGATACTTCTTCTTCATCTGCTCTTCTGCTTCCCAGGTCATTTTCTCTCGGTTATTATTTTGCCACATCACCTTAACAGAAGCCATATCTTTATTCCGTAACCTCTTCACCTGACGATCTAATATGGCCACGGGCTACTCTTCATAAGATAATTCTTTCGTGACCTGGATATCATCCACAGGGAAGGCTCTAGAAGGGTCGCCAATAGACTTATGAAGTATAGAAATGTGGAATACCGGGTGTACTACTTCCAAATCAGCTGGCAGATCCAACTCATAGACAACCTTGCCTATTCTACGAACAATCTGATATGGCCCAATGTATCTCGGACTGAGCTTTTATTTCTTACCGAACCTCATAATAACTTTCATAGGTGATACTTTAAGAAAAACCCAATCACCAATCTAAAACTCTAAATGTCGATGGCGATTATCTGCATAAGAGTTCTGTCGACTTTGAGCCGCTAACAATCGCTCCCAAATGAGTTTCACCTTATCCACCGCCTGCTGAATCATGTCTGGGCCAATCAACGCAGTTTCTCCAACATCAAACCAACCAATCGGTGACCTACACTTCCTACCATACAAAGCCTCATACGGTGCCATCTGAATACTGGAGTGGTAGTTGTTATTATAAGCAAATTCAATAAGCAGCAAATGATCATCCCAGCTACCTCTGAAATCAATAACATAGGCTCACAACATATCTTCCAAAG
>DF369677.1:0-12790 GCA_000787875.1 Solanum virginianum
TGACATATATACTGATCATAAGAGTTTGTAGTACATTTTTAAGTAGAAAGACCTAAATTTAAGATAGTGAAGATGGCTAGACCTAATAAAGGATTACGATATTGATATACTATACCATCCGGGGAAAGCAAATGTGGTAGCCGATGCTTTGAGTCATAAGACAATCATGAATATTAATGATCAGACCATGGTAAATCAAGAAATGGCTAGATCTGCGTCAGCTACCTAGTTTGGGAGTTCGCATTCTTGAAACTCTGAAGGAAGGGTTGTTTTACGTAATGCTGCGGAGCCTTCATTGGTAATAGAGATGAATGAAAAATAGTTCAAGGATCTTGTTCGACCACAATGTAAGGAAAAGGTGAGTGAAGGTATGATAAAGGGCTTTGAACTTACACAAAATGGAGTACTTTATTGCCAAAATAGATTATGTGTGCATACGTGACTTCCTTAATTTGGAGATAAAGGGCTTTGAACTTACACAAAATGGAGTACTTTATTGCCAAAATAGATTATGTGTGCCCAATGTTAATAGACTAAGAAGAAAGATAATGGAAGAAGCTCATCACTCTAGATATTCCATCTATCCAGGATCAAATAAGATGTATCAAGACCTAAAGGGAATGTCTTGGTGGGGAGGCATGAAAAAGAACCTTGTAGAATATATGGCTCAATGTCCAAATTACCAACAAGTCGAAGTAGAGTACCAAAAGTCGGGAGGATATATGCAGTGTATAGAGCTTCCAACATGGCAGTGGGATATGATCAATATAGATTTTGTTACTGGGTTTCCTCTTTCTTTTAAGAAGTTTGACTCCATATGGGTAATAGTCGATAGACTCACAAAGTCAGCACACTTCCTTCCAGTTAAGAGTGATTATACGACTGAAGAATATGCAAAGTTGTACCTTAAGGAGATATTTAGGCTACATGGGGAACTAATCTCCATTATATTTGATCGAGGAGCTCAATTCACTACAAAGTTTTGGAAGTCCTTCCAAAGGAGTTTAGGGACACAAGTGAGTTTGAGTACAACTTTCCACCCTCAGACAGATGGTCAAGCAGAATGCACTATCTAAACACTTGAAGATATGTTGCGAGCTTGTGCATTGGATTTTAAAAATAGTTGGGTGGACCATTTTCCACTTATCAAATTTACCTATCATAATTGCTATCACTCGAGTATCAAGATGGCACCTTATGAAGCTTTGTATGGAAGGAAATGTAGGTCACCAATTGGATGGTTTGAAGTGGGTGAATCTACCTTACTTGGGCCAGATCTAGTACAACAAGCCATGGAAAAAGTTAGGGTAATATACCAGTGGCTAGAAATAGCCCAAAGTCATCATAAATCATATGTGGATACTAGAAGGAGAGGACTGGAATTTTCAGTAGGAGATTGGGTATTTTTAAAGGTGTCACCAATGAAAGGGATTATGAGGTTTGGTAAGAAAGGAAAACTGAGCCCACGTTACATAGGACCATATCAAATTATTAAGAGGGTTGGGCAGGTTGCATATGAACTAGAGCTACCTTAAGAGGTTCGAGCAGGTTGCATATGAACTAGAGCTACCCCAAGAGCTTTCAATGGTTCATTTAGTTTTTCATGTCTCAATACTTCGAAAATGCATAGGTGACCCATCCCGTATCAGTCCTATTGAATATGTGCAGGTTACAGAAGATCTCACCTATGAAGAAGTACCTATTACTGTTCTAGATCGTCAAGTTAAGAAGCTACGGAATAAAGAAATAACTTTAGTAAAAATACTTTAGAGAAACCAGCAAGCAGAACAGATAACATAGGAGGCCAAGGATGCAATGAAATCAAAATACCCTTATTTATTTGAAGCTAAAGAGGAAGTCTAACATGCAGTGTTGGGAAAGTAATAGGTACGTGTGATTGAATACTTATTGTGTTGTCAAAAGTTTGTTTAAGTAAAGGTTTAAACTTGGTTAAGCTATCCAATTGTGCTAACATTCGAAGGAAAAATATTCCTAAGAGGGGGAGGATGTAATACCCCACATCTTAAATGTAAAAGTTTTATGCAAATGAAACATGATATGACTTGGTAAAATTAGCAACAATTTTTAAAAGTGCTTGAATCTCAAATTAGAGGGCGATGTGTACATCTAATGTTTAAGACAAGTGAGTGTATATAAGTTTTAAGTCAAATTGAGGAGATCGCAGCCTTAAATAAAGTGAGAGAATTGAGGTGCTTGTAGGACTTAGAAATATAGCAGGTGAGTCACCTACTTGCTTAGCTTAAATTTGCTAGCTAGACGGAGATAAGGCCCGACGTTGAATCTATCCAAGTCCGATAATGAATAAAGTACGGTCTAAGGGTGTGACTTGAGCCCACATTTTAGAATCATAAATGGACAATATTTATAGTCCAAGAAGAATAATAAAAGGGCCCAAGTACATCACAACCCACTTGACTAATTGGGCTCAAACTAAGTGAAGAGAAATTAGGAAAATAGGCAACCAAAGCCCATCACTTTGCAACCCACTTAGGCCCAAGTGAAAAAGCCAAGATGCGGCATCACCACCTTGATAAAATAAGGATAAAAATGCAAGATAAAGTCGGCCAAAAATATCTCTTTAAAAGGACTTACAAGCAATACCTTTAAGTAATATATAAACTTGGAAAAAAATTCAGCTTTCACAAAGCTTTCTCTCTACACTTTCTTGACTTTGCAAAGCAGCCACAAGGAGACTTTTAGGGTTCTTGGAGAAATCCTACACCTCGAGGGTAAATGTAATTAAGAATACTTATGTGTTTAGTATGGTTTTCTTATGAAAAACAAGAGACTAGGTTGGTTATGTTTATGCTGAAATTTTTGGACAGCATGTGTTCCAAAGGTTGTTATATACTTTTCTTGTTTAATTGGAGACTTTTTTCTTCTTGATTGGTTGGATTATAAAGTAAGGTTTATGTTATAATAAGGCTTTTCTTGTTTAATTGGAAACTTTTCTCTTCTTGATTGGTTTGATTATGAAGTAAGGTTTATGTTTTAATAAGGTTCAGTTCTGCAATGATGTATCAAGGTCGCTGCACTATTTTGTTTTACGTAAACAATCGAGTGTTAGTGTGTTATCCTAAGTGTGGTGTTTGTAGAAATTGTGGACTGATTAATTGAGGACTATTGCCTCACGTCCTCCACCTATTTTGGGAATTTTTTTGGGACTATTTGTGGACTGTGTTTTATGAATAAATTTGGTGGGAACAGTTTGGTTGAAGTTGACACGGTTTGGAATGGTTAACGTCGAAATGTAGTGAAGGAATGCAATGTTATGCTGCCTACTTGTATGTTATATATAATTGTTATATGTTGTGCTTTGTGGGCTGTTGTGAGACTATTATGGCACTAAAATAGGATGCATAGGATAGGTATATCAGAATATGTATTAGAAAATACGATTAGAGGTGAAAAGGTTGATAACTACACGCTTGCTGCCCATGTGTTGTTTCTTTTATATGAGATTGGACTGCCAACATATATCTATTGGCATCTAATGCTATTTTATCACCTACTATATTGTAGATAAATATTTGGAGTAAGGGAAGGTTATCTCGAGGTAATAGTGAGGTCGTACAACGAGGTATATAAGGCTACTTGATTTCATATTATTTGGCATGAAACATAGATCCCTCCTTAGTACCACTAAGTTACATGGTTTCTTGTTGCTAAATAAAGTTCACGAGTTGTTTCGTCTCATACACATTTCATTATTTGTGTAACGTACTCTTTTCATTGTCGTATTGTCTTGTATGATTATTTACATGTCACATGCTACTTGTACAGTCTTACAGCTCCAATATTATGACCACCAAAAGAATCATATCAAAAGTAATTGAAAGATAAAGTAATGTATATTACTTATTGATGGGTCGTAACCCGAGGGGTGGAAGAATCACCTAGCCAGGGTCGATCCCATTATGGGGGGTATCCCTAGGGGTGAAAAGAAAAGCCTAAAAGCGGTCGATCCCGATATAGATTTACCACTAATCAATTGGTCATTTATATTACATGTTGTGTACAGATTATACAGTAAAGGTAAAGTAATAAAAACAATATAAAGTACATGATTCCACAGTGTACATAAGGTGGTCTCTTATCCTTACACCGGTGCATGATTTTATGTGACTTGTTACTTCATATACAATATTTTCTGCCTTACATATTCAGTAAATTATCTCGTACTAACATCCTTTATAGGGGACCTGCATTTCATGCTGCAGGTATAGGTGCTAGTAGCTCTCCCCAGTAGGAGTACAGGATATCTAGCTACTGTTACCAAGCTTCAGGTTGCTTCGGAGCTTTGTATGTCTAGAGCCTATATTTTTGTATTGTGTAGTTAATCGAGGCGGGGCCTATCCCGACTCTTATTAGATACGTTTTCTTATCTAGAGGCTTTGTAGACTATGTAAATTAAAGTATGGACATGTCTCGTACTTTAGACAATGTGGCCCCAACGGCCTAGTCGTATGAATTTCCTTTTGGCTTGTTATTACTGTTTACTTTCTGAGAAGTATGCTGAATGTAGAAATCTCTTATAATATGTATAGAAAGCGCATGGGTGCAGGTTGGTTCTCCTGAGCCTTATCGGTAATGGGTGTCAGTCCGCCTTAATGGGACTTTGGGGCGTGACAAAAATTCATCAAATGGATGTCAAAACAACCTTCTTAAATGGATATTTAAAGGAAAAAATCTATATGAAACAACCAGAAGGGTTCATCATTCCTCAAAATGAAAAAAAGGTGTGCAAACTTATTAAAGTCTTTGAATGAACTCAAACAAGCACCTAAATAATGGCATGCAAAATTTGAATAGACAATGTCGTTAAATGGGTTTAAAATTAATATGTGTGACAAATGTGTTTACATTAAGAACAAGTCAAATAAAGTTGTCATTATTTGTTTGTATGTGGATGATATGTTAATAATGAGTAATGACATTGCTAACGTAAGTTCTACTAAGTATATGCTTGCTAGTAAATTTGATATGAAAGACATAGCTTGTGCTCTAAGTGAATTAAGTCAATACACAAGCAATCCTAACCAAATCCATTAGATGGTAGTGAAACGAGTTTTGGGGTATTTAGAACATACACAAAACTTTGTTTTCCATTATAACAATTATTCAATAGTTGTTGAAGGATATAGTGTTGCAAACTAGATTATTGGGTCAATTGAAACTAAATTCACAAGTGGATTTATTTTTACTATTGGTGGAGAAGCAATATCATGGAAATCATCCAAACAAACATGTAAAGCTCGATCTACAATGGAAGTCGAGTTCATAGCCTTACACAAGGCTGGTGAAGAAGCTGAATCACTCCAGAATTTCTTAGAACATATTTCATTTTGGTTCAAACCAATGGCTCATATATGCATACATTGTGATAGTCAAGCGGAAATGGGAAGAATTGGGAGCATTATGTATAATGGTAAGTCTCGCCACATATGATCAAGACACAATATCGTGAGACAACTACTCTCTAGTGGAATTATCACAATTGTCTATGTAAAGTCAAAGGATAATGTGTCAGATCCACTTATAAAAGGCCTAATATAACACCCTTCAACGTAGCTCAGAAAGACCATATGATAGATTTTTTTGAATATCTTAAATTTTGTGCAGAATTTCATAAATCTGACTTCATATTCTTGTTTAGAGGAAAAATTATGCAAGAAAATAGTTGCCTACAAGGTATAGGTTGGCCGTGTCAAAAAATATATTTTTAATGAAATTGCGCAAACCAGCAGGGTCTGCGACAAGTTCGCATCGCAAACTTATGGCGCCATAGGTTAAATATTTCCAAATTTTCTCTTTTTCAGCTGAGGGTATTTGAGTAATAACCCTATGCCTCTATAGACAAGAATTTCACATTTTCAGCCATTTTATACCCTAGAACTCAAAGAAACACTCTAAAAAATCCTCTCCAATCTTCTTAAATCTTCCGTTCACTCTCAACCTTTTCAAGAACTCTTGTTGGAATTCAAGAAACCAAGTGAAGCCCAAGTCTTCTTCAAGTTTCTTTCAAGAAAATCTCAAGTTTAAGGTATGTGGGTCTTCCATCCATGGGTCTTTCCACCCATGGTGCCCCAAAACTATTTTTATCAATTTTTTTATTCTAATAACTAATTCTTTTAGGTATCTTCTATTATCACTCCATTACATGAAATATGTTGGAAATTTGTTGGTCATTGATCTATTGATACATGAGTTCCTAATAATGATTGAGATTATGATATGCTTATTACATAAAAGTTTGTAATCTATGGCATTTTGAAAGACTTGAAAATATTATGATTTTTTGAATGGTTTTCATGACACTTTGGGGTTTTGCAAGTATGTTGATGAATTATTTGAATGACTTCTTAAATGACTTTAATTTATCCCTCTCATGTTCCTTACTCTTGAATTCTATGATTTTAAGCTTAAATATATATACTCACCATGTTTTGACTAAGTTATGTGGAAAACCTTTTATGTGATGAAGGCTTTATGGTTAGACATGTGATTTATGAATGTTGTTAATGTTGAAGGGAAATTAAGCATTCTATGAGCTCATGAGAACGTTATGAATGATATGAAGCCCTGTATTTGATATTATGATGTGATGATTTAATAAGCTAGTTTATGATATTCAAAGCTATAAATATTGTAATACCATGAGATACTATGAAGTTGAGGATTGTATGAGATGAATTTATGTTTCCACATTTATATTTTAAAGTTGATATGTACGATTGTGATAGGTTGTTTAAGAATGATTTAAATTGATGATATTCACTATATGTCTTGAAGTATGATTTCTAATAATGAGGAATGAAGGCCTATGAGACATTCTATGTTTATTATTGACTTATGAAAAGTTTTTCTATGAATGAATGTTGATGGTAGAGGATTTCCCATCTATTTAATGAATGAATGTAATATGGTGGAGGATCTCTCATCTAAGGAATGATTAAGGAGCTATCTTATGACTTTGACTCTATAATATCAATGGGTTGGGGATTGGATAAATAGCCCTCCCACATGACTTGGAATAATTTTATCATATGATACTATGACTTATGATTTTCCTACTCTTGTGAGAGCATTACATAGCACCGAGTGGACTAGAGGTGAATACCCAAGTCCCAAAACTACGTGTCATTGTAGGTAAAGGGATTAGAGGCGAGTTCCCTAATGATAAGGGCTTGAGGCAAGTAACTGAGTCCGAGGGCTTGATGTCATGACCTAAGCCTAGGACCTAGACATGACATGGCGAATGAGAAGTCCGAAGATAACCCAAACAAGCCTCTTGATTGTAACATGCAAACGGTCAAGACACTCCCCGGGCTCACCCTCATAATAATAAGTATTCAACATAAGAAGGACTATACATAACATGAAATAAGTAGATTTTATCCTCGAAATTAAGGACTCACCAAAGCTTTCTCCGAGAACCAAACTAACCACATGGAGGAGGATGATCAAAAGGAACTTCGGTTCCTACATGAGGATATCATGTAGGCATAGAATATGCGTTAGTTTGTTTAAATGTACTAAGTATGCAGGGTACAATGCAACCAAGATATAAGCCAATATATTAAAAATGTATAATCATAATCAATGATTATATAATCTCAATATGATATGTATGATCAATGCTTGTAATAACACATGCATGTAAAACATTTAACTTGCTTAATATATAATACATATGTAGGAGAAGACCTTAACCGACATACACCAAGCGAGCTACTACTTGGAATCCAAGGTATGACACCCCCTTGGTAAAGTGATCGAGGCATATTACCCCCTCGATAAGGTGTGGTCTACTTGCCATGGTAAACCATACAGTGAACAATATGAGGCATGTCACCCTCTCGATAAGGTGATCGAAGCATGTCACCCCCTCAACAAGGTGTGGTATAACTAGTTGGATCCACTAGAAAGCTATAAGAGAGAATATATATCATCCTATGGTGACACATAGTTTAGAGACTAAAGACTTTATATAAGGACCCCTTGAGTCGATCCCCCATCTTAAGCCTCAATTGGTACTAAGTCTAATCCCACGGAATACTTGAAATGGTCATAATTTTAATAATAACATAATACTTGTAAGAGACATTATAACATGACATGAGTAGCTCTATCACATGCTTGACCTCTACTAGTGAACTTAACTTGAACATGAGGGTAAAATAATAATCATGCTTGATCCCTCAACTTGACATGAATGGCTCACTAGAGGATAAAATCTTGAAAATAGGCCTCAATTTGTTACTTGCAACATCATGGATACTTTTCATAGAATCAATACATGCTTGAAAGCCCTTAATCATCATGAAGTCACTTGACTTATATATCATGTAATAGTCCATCAACAACTTGAGAAGTCTTGTCTTGTAATTTTATCAAACACATGGTGGGTTCATGATACTTGTACAAAATCATGCAACTCAAGAGTATAACAAGATGAGTAAAATTAATTCAAAATTAACCCACCAATATTGTAGTAAAACCCCAATTTGGATATCATGAAATACATATGAAAAGTTCATCATAATTCATAGTTTTCAAACCTCAAAATCATGCATAATCTCAATACTTGATAAAACCCCAACAAAATTTATGCTCATATTTCGTAATAAAAGATACCTATAGGTAATACAACTTGAAATCATGCAATTTTCATAAAAAAGAGAATGTTGGGCTCCATGGATGAAAGGATCCATAAATGAAGACCCACATACCTCAAACTTGGACTTTTCTTAAGATTGAGTTGGGGAAAACTTAAAGCTTGAGATGGGTTCTTGAGTTCCAAAATTGAGCTTGAAATTCTTGAATTTCAATGAGAGATTTGATGAAGTCATGGAGAGGTTTTAGAGAGGGTTTTTGAGAGATATAAAGTTGAAAATGGCTAAATATGGTAGATTTCATGTTTAAATGGACATTGGGTTATGAGCCCAATGTCCTTGTACAAAATAAGAAAAATTGGGAAAATCTTACATTGGTCCGCACCCCTAGCGCGATGCGGACCAGATGCACAGGCCAAACAATACTAGTTCGAGCCCTAGGCACGTCGCGGCCTGAGAGCAGACAGTCATTAATTTTCGCTGTGGGTCTTCTAAAATCTGCGTTATACCTATTTTCCATTCAATTTTTTCCTATGATGAAGAATATGAAATCAGATTTTTGAAATCACACACAGATGTTTAGATATATGAAAATTACGATTATGGGGTATTTCGAAGCACATGATATCACGACCCAACCCTGTGGGCCATGAGTAGTGCCCAGATTGGGCACCCAAACACAATCACAAACCTGAGTTACAAACAGATGACTTATATTGTTATAAAATTGGGCAGATTTTCCTTTGTTTTACGGACTATCCATAAATGACCCTACACATCAGAAGATACTAACAAGGCTACATAGAGCCAACAAAACAACATATATATATACGGGCCGACAAGGCTGCCCTGGCGGGTAAAGCCACCCAACATATATATCATGCAAGTCTAGTCAAACGGACTGGGCACAACCCATACACATATGTCACAAACCTCTAAACAAACTAACAGAATCATAGGATGGGACAGGGCCTCGACGTACCCTCAAATAAACGTATATGCGACATAAAAAAACAAGTTTATATACTAAAAGTAGGCTCCGAAGCAAGGGGAGTACTTCAACAGCAAGTGGGTATCCTATGCTGGCGGGTCACCAAACTATACGTTGGTGCCTGCGGGCATTATATCACAACACGGCATGATGCCGAACACAACATAACGCCCAATCACAGCATAACGCCAAACAAAAGCGGAACCCGGCCCTTGGGCGAGGCTCGGTGAAACATAAACACAATATAACACCAGAGAATATCATAGTGCGCACTGGCCCGGGAACCGACGAACGATATCATAGTAGACACGAGCGGAGTAGTGAGTAATCATATGCATAAAGTCATTGTCATAAATCCAAAAGATAAGTAAAGTAGTTATATTTGAAATCGGAATAACAATTATTACATATTCTTTCAAAAGTTACCAAAATACATAAAAGGGCATCGTGGGACCCATGGACGGTGGAGACCCGAGCTGGCCCAGTCTATGGAAATCATACTCATCCTAGATCATACAAACTCTTACGAGAAATTTTAAAGCAATCCGAGCTTTTCTATAAAAGTTATGGACGTTTGTAGTTTTGGAATCGTTAACAGATAAGTTCTTTAAAAACTAGTCAGCTTTCACATATCCTTTGCAACATATAAAATCCAAGGCATAAGAATCAATATTATGATATATTAACACAAGAATACCAAGGAACAAATGCAAATCATAAACAAGCTTGGATCGCGAGAATAGAGTTTCCTCGAGGCTCGTATCATAGCCTATTTTAACTAAGACATGCTGAAAGGACAGGTTGCTTTACATACCTCGAATGCTCTCCAATATATTCCAAATGCAAGCCAAATCCAACTTATGCTTCGGACTGCCCAAGGTCTATAAACAAGTCATAAAATGCTACATAATTAGCTAAAGACTTTTTGGGCATTAAATTCTAATTTTGCCCCTAATTCTACCAAAATTTGGGCAGCATTTCCCTTGAAACATAGGCCACCCCAAGAATTTAGCTCGGCCCAATTAATCAACAACAACAACAACAACCTAGCAACATCAATAATCAATTCGAAAGGCAATATAAAATTAATAGGTCCCTTTCATCATTTACCAATATTCATAATTTCGGGTAGCACACCAACATACACATATGGATGATTCTCAATCATCCTTCACCCTACAGCTAGGGTTTCCAAAAGTGAGAAAATAGAGGACTAACCGCTCCAACAACATTTTTACTCTACTTAGGGACCTCAATAAAGGGGGTTTCCATCAACAAATAATTTTTGGAAAGGCTAGAAATGATTTTCAAAATTCCCTTACTTTGGCCAAACCCTTCTTGAAGTCTTGTTCCAACTTTTGCTTCTTTTTCTCTAAGTGTAGAATGAAATGGAATAAAGTGATCACCTCATATATATATATATATATATATAGTTCAAGACTAGACAAGTGTCCATGGCCCACACCATACTTGTTCCAATTAAACTTTAACACAAATTTATGTGGGCCCCACCTAATTAATTCATGATCTCCAACTTTCAAAAATTCCACTTTTGGTCTCAAACTTTTCCTAATTGATCTAATGAAGGACATACGGGTTCTAACATCCTCCCCCCTAGAACCTTTGTCCTTGAATGTTAAACCAATCTTACGAGTCATACAAATAATTTAGGGGGAGTTTCCTTTTCAGCTGTCGCAATAATAAATTCATTGACCAACAATTGATTTATCAAGTAACAAAGTCAAGCGAAGAATTAAATTACCCATATGCACTGAAAATAAGTGAGGATACTTCTTCTTCATCTACTCTTCGGCTCCCCAGGTCATTTCCTCTCTATTATTATTTCGCCACAGCACTTTAACAGAAGCCACATCTTTATTTCGTAACTTTCTCATCTGACGATCCAATATAGCTCCGGGCTGCTCTCCATAAGATAGTTCTTCTGTGACCTGGATATCATCCACAAGGAAGATTCTGGAAGGGTCTCACTTGACGATCTAATATGGCTATGGGTTGCTTTTCATAAGATAGTTCTTCTGTGACCTGAATATCATCCGTAGGGAAGATTTTGGAAGGGTCGCCAATACACTTATTAAGCATAGAAACATGGAATACCGAGTGTACCGCTTCAAAATCAGCTGGCAGATCTAATTCATAGGCAACCTTGCCTATTCTACGAAAAATCTGATATGGCCCAATATATCTCAGACTAAGCTTTCCCTTTTCACTGAACGTCATAACACCTTTCATAGGTGATATTTTAAGTAATACCGAATCATAAATCTGAAACTCTAAATATCGACGATGATTATCTGCATAAGATTTTTGACGACTCTGAGCTGCTAACAATCGTTCCCGAATGAGTTTCACCTTATCCACTGCCTGCTGAATCACATCTGGGCCAATCAATTTAGTCTCTTCAATATCAAACCAACCGATCGGTGACATCATACAAACTCTTACGAGCCCACTTCCACGTTGATATCTCCATCTCCTGCAATAGTCCACCGGGCTTCTGGTACTCAATTTTAACCTGCTGGCGATTCGGACACTGAGCGACAAATTCTGCTATGTCTTTCTTCATACCATCCCACCAATATAAACATCTGAGATCATGGTACATCTTCGTCGACCCTGGGTGAATAGAATAGCGGGTATAATGTGCCTCGCCTATAACCTGTGGGCGCAAACTCGCAACATCAGGTACACACAATCTACCCCTGAATAATAATGTTCCGTCGGAGATGCCTCGCCCATTACCTGTCGTCGTAAACCCGCAACATCAGGTACACACAACCTGCCCCTGAATAATAATGTTCTATCGGAGGTAAGTTCAAACGGGGTATTTCCCTTTTTAAGGGATGTGTCTCTGTACCGAGCCAACATAGGATCCTCATACTGATGCTGCTTATATCACGCCCCAAATCCCATTAAGGCGGATTGGCACCCGTTGCCGATAAGGCCCGGGAGAACCAACTATAACCCTGTCCTTTCTATATCCAATGTAACGAATTTCACCTGCAACATGCCTTTAAAAAGGAAAATAGCACTAATTAGCCAAAACGAAAAGCATATGATTAGGCCGTTGGAGCCACGCTATCTGGAATACAAAACATGCCCACACTTTAATTTACATAGTCTACAAAGCCTCTAAATAATGACA
>DF369673.1:2102-14336 GCA_000787875.1 Solanum virginianum
GTCTCAAGGACTCCATTCAAGCTTCAAGTTCTCCTTCAAATTAACATCAAAGAAATCCCCAAATTTAAGGTATGTGGGTTTTAACCATCGGGTCCTTTCACCCATGGTACCCTACCTTCCTTTTCATGTAAATTGCATGTTTTCAGATTGGATTATCTATGGGTATCTCTTGTTATGAATTTCACTTTAAACTATGTTAGGGTTTCATAAAATGTTGATTGTTTAGGCATGTTTTGAGCTATGAATCTATAATTATTATGAACGTTGATGAGGGGTTTTAATATGTCTTTCATGAGGGTGTTACCAAGTGTTGGTGGGTTGATTTATATTTAGTTTTCTCACATGATTTCACTCTTGTATTGCATAATTTTGAACTAGCATTACATACCCTCCAAGTGTTTGATAAAATGTTCGGTTAAGGGTTCTTAAACTATTGATGATCTATTGCATGGTTTATGAGTCAAGTGACTTTATGAGATGAAAGGAATGTATATGTATTGAATTCATGAAAAGTATCTATGAGTTGCAAGTTGACCACACCTTGTTGAGGGGTCACATGCCTCAATCACCTTATTGAGGGGGTGACATGCCTTAATCACCTTGTTGAGGGGATGACATGCCTCAATCACCTTACAAGGGATGATATTCCTTAGGTTCTAAGTAGAAGCTCGCTTGATCTATGATTGTTAAGGACTCTTTCCTACATCTGTAGTATGTTCTATATAAGCATATGATTAGCATGTTTTATTTCAAACATTGCTCATGTATGCCATATTGTTAATATACTTATCCATTGTTTATACCTATGCATTTTGACTATGTTGCCTATGTCTTGTTGTATTGCATCCTACATACTTAGTATATTCAAATATATTAATGCATACTCTATGCCTACATGATGTTACCATGTAGGAACCGGAGCCTTGCTTGATCATCTGCCTCCTCCACGTGGCTAGTATGATTACTCTCAAGCTAGTTGGTGAGTCCTAGAACCTGAGGTCTTCACAATTATCCTCTACATGGCTAGAATTGACATCTTGAAGATAAGCTTTGGTGAGTCCTCAAGTTCGGGGACACTAGCTATGATATTTTTGCTTATGTTATTTCTTTATGTTGAACTTTGGTATAATGAGGGTGAGCCCGAAAAGTATCTTGGCCCCCGCCCAATCTATGCAGAGGTGTTGTTGGACAAGTGATGTAATTAAGCTATGATCTTTATTCTTCTATGCTTTATGTTATTAAAGACTTCCCTTAGTCTAGTTTTCCCTTATTTATGTCTCTACTTGCATGTGTAATTGATATGCTAAGAGGCTTGTTTGGGGTTCCTTCGGGTTTCCCATTCGCCGTGTCATATCTAGGCCCGAGCTTGGGTCATGACAAACTTGGTATCAGAGCCCTAGGTTGTTAATGGTCCTTGAAATCCAACACATTGCGTCAATTAGAGTCTTATTTATGGTTATAAAGCATATCACGACTATGAGTAAGAGGCTATAAGGCATTTTAGGAAACGTTTCAGTTCTTTATGGTTTATATTGTGCCTTAGTTGTAGGGTAAGTTTTTTCCCCTAACGAATGTTGTTTGCTCTTCTAGATCATGTCGTTTCAAAGAGAAAGACCAAGGAGGGACCATGCACCCATGGGGCAACTGGCTTACCCCGCTCCTCAAGCTCCTCAAGGTGGAGGGGCTACTGAAATTGAGTTTCGGAATACTATCACCATGCTAGCCCATGCATGACTAATCAAATCAACCAAGGGCCCCAAGCCCCTCATGCTCCTACTTCGGCTTCTAGGGTGAAGGATTTTACAATAATGAACCCACCAGAGATCCACAGGTCTAAGGTGGATGAGGATCCTCAAGAATTCATTGATGAGGTGTATAAGGTGTTGTCCATAATGGGGGTCAATTCAGAGGAGAAGATGAAACTAGCAGCCTACCAACTAAAGGGTGTGTCTCAAATTTGGTTTGTACAATAGAAGATAGAGAGGGAAAATTATGATGCCATTCTTTAGGAAGAGTTTAAAGTGGTATTTATCAACTAGTTCCTCCCTCTTGAGTCAAGAGAGGCCAAAATGATGGAATTCATGAATCTAAATCAAGGGTCAATGAGTTTGACGGAGTATGCCTTCAAGTTTAGCCAACTCTCCAAATATGCTTCACAATTAGTGGTCGAGCCAATGTCTAGGATGAACAAATTTGTGATGGATGTGTCCAACTTGGTGGATGAAGAGTGTCGTGCGTCCATGTTAATTGGTGATATGGACTTGTCTCACCTCATGACTTAATTCGAACAACTCAAAGGGGAGAAGTTTATGAAGAGGGGCAGTGAGGAGTCCAAGATGGCTTGATTTGAGGGTAGCTTCCAAGGTCAAGAGCCCTCCAATACTCCAAACAAGAGATTAACTATTGATGGGGTGTCTAACCCTAAATGTCAAAGGTGTGAGAGGAACCATGGTGGTCCATACTTGAGGAAGACCAATTCTTGTTATGGTTGTGGTGAAGAGGGTTACAAGCTAGTCGATTGCCTTTATGCTCGAAGGAGGGGTAAAGGTGGTCGTGGTGCTCAAAGGGCTCAAGAAGGGCAATAAGAGGGTGCTCTACGACATAATCGATTCTATTCTCTTCAAGGGAGGCAAGGGGTTGATGAGGTGCCGTTGTTGCTACTTGTACGTTCGAGGTTTTATTTTATTTTGCATGCTTTGATAGGTCCGGGTACCACTATTTCTATCATTGTTCATTTTGTTGCTATTAAGTCTCATGTGTATCCCGAATTGCTATGTGAACCTCTTAGGTGTCTACCCCATTGGTGAGATTATTGTTGCTAGAAAGGTCTATAGGGTTGGTCCCATGTCCTTATTGCATAACGTTTATCTTGTGACTTTGTTGAGATTGGCATTGTGGGTTTGGAGGTCTTGGTGTGGTTTTGTTACATGCACATCATGCTTCCAATGAGTGTAGAACCTATGAGGTTGTAACGTGATGGTTAAGGATAGACAATCTATTTAAACAACTAAAAAGGGCTAGTCATTTTTCTAAGATTGATCCTCGATCTAGTTTCTTTTTCCCTGAGTGAGTGTGAGAGAGGGTGATATCCCGAGAGGTCTTTTTTGATTAGGAGTGAGCATTTTGAGTCGTGATGGAGTTGTTTGGTTGACTAATGCACCGAATATATCCATGGATCTCATTAATAGGGTCTTTAAACCCTACCTTGAAATGTTTGTGGTGGACTTTAGTGATGATGTATTGATTTATTTAGAGCTTGTGAATCATTTGAGGGTAGTGTTGCAATTTTGGAATGGTGAGAAGTTGTTTGCTAATTGTGACTATTGTGATTGTGGGTATCAAGGAGGTGGTTAGAGAAGTGCATTGGTTGGCTAGGTTGGGAGTGAGTTTGGATGAAGTTGAGAATGGTAGTGTAGTGATTTGTTGGTTCCAAAACAGATTCGGTTGAAGAGGTCAAGTTAGAGCAAGACCTTGATTCCGCCTTGCCAGAGTTGAATGCTTTGGTGGAAAGTCGTGAAGTGGAGGTTTTCTCCCAAGGGGGAGATGATGTTCTTAGGTACTAAGGTGGGCTATGTATGCTTGTGTTGATGATTGGGTTCCTTGAATGTCCCACCCATGAAGCATGTGATTCGATATGACAAGAAAAGAAAATTGAGCCTAAGGTTTGTGGGTCCTTGTAGAGTGTAGGGGTGAATTGGTAGGGTTGCTTATGAATTGGAATGACATATGGGAATGGATAGGGTTCATCTATTCTTTCATGTATTCTTGTTGAGGGAATTTGATGGTGACCCAAGAGCTATAGAACTCTTTGAGGTTGTGATTGTTGTAGAGGATGAGTTGACCTATAAGGAGGTCCCGATGGAGATGTTGTATAGATATATGAGAAGGTTGAGGAACATAGGTGTTGCACCCCTCAAGGTTCTTTAGAGGAATCAATAAGTTGAAAGTGCCATTTGGGGAGTCGAAGCGGGCATGAAGAAATTATATCCGTACCTTTTTCATTCTATTAAAGCTTGATATAACAAACTAAGTCCTTTCCATGATTATAAGTCCTAAGTTTCATCCCTCATATCACGTTGCATGCATTCATGTTTATGTTGACGAGTTTATGGTGATTTTAATATTCATTTTTAGATTTTTGAAAATAATGTTTAAGTGTATTTGTTGCATTCATATTGGGCTGAAATCTTCATGATTACTTGTCCCAGGTACTCTTTTTTGACATTCGGGGACAAATGTTACCAAGGGGGAGGTATTGAAACTCCCCAAAAGGCTCGAAAATGTGCCTCAGAAATGCCCATAATCGTAATTTCCTTATATCTCAAAATTCATATGTGATATCAAAAATCCTACTTCATATTCATGATCAGGGGACAAAAATTGAGTGGAAATGAGTATAACCCAAATTTTAGAAGACCCATAGTGAAAAATGTATTTCGCCAACTTTGCAATTCCAGTGAGGTTCCGTGACACCTCCCCGATGCAGACCCATCGCAGAGATGTGTATTTTGTTGCTAGTTTCACTGTTTTGGCCTAAGACTTTGGGGCCTTAGGCCTAAGCCCTTCTATGTGTAAAAACACTTGTACTTAGCCATTTTTCAACACTGTATCATTCAAAACACTCTAAAAACCCTCTTTAACACTTAGCCAAACATTTCATCTAAATTCGAGTGTCCCAAACTCATTTTCGGATCTCAAGGACTTCATTCAAGCTCTAAGTTCTCCTTTAAATCGACATAAAGGAAATCCCTAAATTTGAGGTATGCGAGTTTAAACCATTAGGTCCTTTCACCTATGGTGCCCAACCTTCCTTTTCATGTAAATTGCATGTTTTCAAGTTGGATTTTCTATGGGTATCTCTTGTTATGAATTTGACTATAAAATATATTGGGGTTTCATAAAATGTTGATTGTTTACGCATCTTTTGAGCTATGAATCTATAATTTATTATGAGCTTTGATAAGGGGGTTTCAATCTATCTTGCATGAGGGTGTTACCAAGTATTGGTGGATTGATTTACATTGAGTTTTCTCACATGATTTCACTCTTGTATTGCATGATTTTGAACTAGTATTACACACCTGCCAAGTATTTAATGAAATGTCTGGTTAAGGATTCTTGAACTATTGATGATCTGTTGCATGGCCTATGAGTCAAATGACTTTATGATGCTGAAAGGAATGTATGTATGCATTGAATTAGCAAAAAATATCTATGGGTTGAAAGTTGACCACACCTTGTTGAGGGGGTGACATTCCTCAATCACCTTTTTGAGAGGGTGATATGCCTCAATCACCTTACAAGGGGTGATATGCCTTAGGTTCCAAGTAGAAGCTAAGGACTCTTTCCTACATATGTAGTATGTGTGATATAAGCATATGATTTACAAGCATGTTCCACATTGTTAATATACTTATCCATTGTCTATACTTATGCATTTTAACTATTTTACCTATGTTTTGTTCTATTACATCCTACATACTTAGTACATTCAAACATAATAACGCATACTCTATTCCTATATGATGTTACCATGTAGGAACCAGAGCTCCTTACGATTATTCTCCACGTGGCTAGAATTGACATCTTGAAGATAAGCTTTGGTGAGTCCTCAAGCTTGGGGACACTAGCTATGCTAATCTTGCTTATGTTATTTCTTTATGTTGAACTTTGGTACATCGAAAAGTGCCTTGGCCCCCGCCCAATCTTTGCTAGAGGTCTTGTTGGACAAGAGATGTAATTAAGCGATGATCTTGACACTTCTTATTTTATGCTATTAAAGACTTCCCTTAGTCCTATTTTCCTTTATTTATGTCTCTACTTGCTGTTCTATGCTTCCACAACCAAGGATGTGTAATTGATATGCTAAGAGGCTTGTTTGGGGTTTCTTTAGGTTTCTTATTTATCGTATCACGTCTAGGCCCCAGGCTTGGATTGTGACACTATCCCAGCAAGGGATATCTTAAATTTGGGCCCAAAAGTTGATTGATCAAGGTTGTTTGGCTTTTATTCGTGATACTGCGGCTGAGTCACCTTCTACAGAGTCTATTCCAATGGTTTGAATGTATTTGGATGTGTTTTATATTGATCTACCAGGGGTCCTTCTTGATCATGACATTGATTTTGCTATTGACCTTGAGCCAAACGCTAAGCCTATCTTTACTTATCGGATGGCTCCAACTAAATTGAAGGAGTTAAAGGAGATGCTCCAGGATCTGTTCAGTAAGCATTTTATTCGCCCTAGTATTTCACCATGGAGTGCCCCAGTCCTATTTGTAAAGAAGAAGGATGAATCCATGAGGATGTGTATTGATTATAGACAGTTGAACAAAGTGATTATCAAGAATATGTACCCACTTACCTGCATAGATAACTTATTAGATCAGCTTCAGGGAGCAACCCTATTATCTAAGATTGACTTGAGGTTCGGGGTTCAGAAGCTTCAGATTCGATCGTCAGATATACCTAAGACAACTTTCCAGACCAGGTATGGACACTATGAGTTCCTTGTTATATCCTTTGGTTTGACTAACGTTCCTGTAACATTTATGGAGCTGATGAATAGATTGTTTTGGCCATATCTGGACTCGTTCGTAATTGTGTTCATTGATGATATCTTGGTCTATTCTATGACTGAGGAGGACCATGTGAGGCATTTGAGGATTATGCTCTAGAGGCTCAGCGATAAGAATATGTATGCAAAGTTCTCCAAGTGTGAGTTTCGGATAAGTTCAGTAGCATTCCTGGGGCATATGGCATCTAACGAGGGAATTCGAGTTGATCTGATAAAGATTGAGGTCGTTCGACGTTAGACTAGGCCTACCTCAGGTATAGAGATCTATAGTTTTATGGGATTAACTGGTTATTATCATCATTTTGTTCAGGATTTCTCCACTATTGCACCTCCACTGACTAGGCTTACTAAAAAAAGTGGTATTTTATTGATCTGATGAGTGTGAAGAGAGCTTTCAAAAGCTTAAGGTATTGTTAACTACAACTCCTATTCTGACATGCTGGAGGAGGGTGTTGATTTCACTGTTTATTGTGATGCCTTGGGAGTGGGGTTAGGTGGTATGTTGATGAAAAAAGAGAAGGTTATTACTTATGCCTCTACACAATTGAAGGCTCATGAGAAGAACTACCCCACTCATGTTTTGGAGTTGGATGCGGTTGTATTTATGGTAATGTTATGACATCATTATCTATATGAAGTCCATTGTGAGATCTTTCCTGACCATCGTAGCCGACAATATATCTTCATTCAGTGGGGTCTAAATTTGGAACAAAGAAAGTGGATTGAGATTTTGAAAGATTATGACCTTATTATTCTCTATCACCCCGGGAAGGCCAACGTGGTAGCCGATGCATTGAGTAGGAAGGCTTCCATCATGGGAAGTTTAGCAGCTATCCGAGTTGAGGAGCGACCATTGGCTAGAGATGTTCAGAGGTTGGCTAATGGTTTAGTGAGGTTACAAATTTCAGTCCAGGGTGGAGTGTTTGCTACTGTTAAGGCCTGCTCATCTTTGTTGGATCAGATTCGTGAGAGGCAGTTTGAGGATGAGAAGTTGTGTACTAGCCTAGATAAGGTGAATAGAGGTGAAACTAGAGAGGTAATGCTTGATTCTAATGTTGTTTTGAGGAGTAGGAGTCGTATTTATGTGCTTAAGCTGGGGGATTGAACAGATTGATACTTGAATAGGCCTATTATGCTAGATATTCCATTCACCTAGGGGTAGTGAAGATGTACCATCATCTGAGTCAACATTATTGGTGGCATGGTATGAAAAGAGATATTTCGATTATTATATCCAGGTGCTTGACATATAACCTATCAAGTGTGAACACTTGAGACTAGCTGGGGAGCTTCAGTAGATGCCTATTCTCGAGTGAAAGTGTTAGTATATTGCCATGGACTTTATTGTGGGTTTCCCTCTTACTGTCGGGTTTGACTCTATTTGGGTAGTGGTGGACTGTCTGACCAAGTCCATCCACTTTATTCTTGTTAAAGTGAAGTATACAACTGAGAGACTAGCCTAACTTTATATCAATCAAATTGTGAGACTTCACCGGGTCCCGATGTCTATTGTATCAGATAGAGGCTCGTTAATTACTTCACACTTTTGGAGGGCTTTATATTATTGTGTGGGTACTCTCTTGGATTTGAGTATTATTTTTCACCCCAAAATGATAGTCAGTCTGAGAAGAT
Source organism: Solanum virginianum (assembly GCA_000787875.1). Classification (NCBI taxonomy): domain Eukaryota; kingdom Viridiplantae; phylum Streptophyta; class Magnoliopsida; order Solanales; family Solanaceae; genus Solanum; species Solanum virginianum. Next base: position 10,309 of record DF369673.1, read on the forward strand.
CATTCAGGTATTAGAGGATGTGCTTTAAGCCTGTGTTATTGATTTCAGGAGTAGGTGGGACTAGCATTTGGCCTTAGCAGAGTTTGCATACAACAACAGTTATCATTCTAGCATTCAGATAGCTCCTTTTGAGGCCTTTTATTGCTAGAGATACAGATTACCCGTAGGTTGGTTTGACTCAGTAGTGGTGGTAAGTATGGGTATTGATATGTTGAGAGATGATCTTGAGTGGGTACGATTGATTTAGAGTAGATTGATGACAAGCCAGAGTCGCCAAAAGAGCTATGCTGATAGGCGAGTTCGACCTTTGGAGTTCATGGCTGGTGACATGGTTTTGTTGAGAGTCTCACCTTTGAAGGTTGTTATGAGATTAGTGAAGAAAGGTAAGCTCAGTTTGAGGTTTATTGGTCCTTTTGAGATCCTTGATAAAGTGAGAGTGGTGACTTATAGACTTGCCTTACCACCCAACATGTTTTCAGTCCATCCGATATTCCATGTTTCGATGTTGCGGTGATATATTCTGGATAAGTCTTATATGATTTCTATGGATTCAGTGGAGTTGAGCCCTGATTTGGGTTTATGAGTAGCATCCAGTAGCCATTTTACACAAGCAAGTGAGAAAATTGAGGACTAAAGAGATCACTTCAGTAAAGGTCCAATGTAGCCATAGTCCTGAGAGTGATACTGCCTGGGAGAGAGTGTCGGATATGCATACCCAATACCTTCAGTTGTTTGACCCTTCAGGCATGTTCCTTATGTCATGTTCAAGGACGAACATTGCTTTTAGTAGTGGATGATGTAATGACCTCGAAGGTCATTTCTAGTATTTTGACCAAACTACCATTTTTCCTTTGCGAAGGTTTCTTTGAGTTTCTTTTTGAATAAGTCCAAAATTCTGATTTTGAAAATATTGTAAAACGTTGGAATTTTACAAAAGAAAGGTCCTTAAAAGGCTTTAAGTTAGAAATTTTGAGTTTAAGAGTCATTTCGAGTTTCGTGCATTGTAATTTAATTTCGTCGATTCCATTAGCTCCAGACTATTGAATCTGGTCGAGCACTTGTAGAACAAAATTTGGATCATAGGTTTAATTTTGGTCAACATTCGGGGCTTGGGAGCTTGTATCAATATTTCATGAATTCCAGTGATTTTGAGTGCTGAAACTAACGCTAGAAATGCACTTGTTGTAATATTTAGAGGTTCAATGAATTTTTTGAGAATTTAGGTTTGAAACTAGTTTAAATGACCTTTCTCCATTGCAGGCCACCCGAAGTTTTTGAATTCTAATTCTGACGGTCCATTGAGTTCGAATTATCATTTTTGGTAGGGTTCTATGTTTGGTTTTTCTTCATAGGGTTTTGAACGAATTTTCGAGGGTCTACTTCTTGTTTTTAAAAGGTTGAGTGTTGCTGGTGTGAGCTGTTTGTGGTGCAGGATTTAGGTGTTCGTCATGTTGGTAGGATTAAGACCGCGTTCATAGAGTTGTGGAGGTATGAGGTCCCCTAAGCCTCCCCATTAGCGGGGAGTGCTGGTTTTCTCTGACCTCCACATTCATGGATAAGGCTCCGCGTTCGCGGAGCAGTGTTAGAACCTGAACAATGTCTCCTTTTAAAATATGTGATTTAAACCCTTTCCACAATTTTGACACTTTAAGCTTAGTTTTCAAGAGGGATTTCAGTAGGTTTTCGAGGCAAAGTGATTGGGTAACTAATTTATAACCTATTTCAATTATTTTCATTGATTAATTTGTATTTTAACTTCTAATGGTGGAAATTGGGGACTTTTGGAAATAGAATTTTCTAAACTTAAATCATTGATTTCTCCCTCATCTTAGCTCCACTTTTAAAATTGATTACACTGTTGGATTCCTTGTTATGAGTAGAACATTTTCATCCATAAATTTTTAGTTTTCGACTACATTTTCCAGCATGGAATTTTTTGCCATTTTACCCTTTTTCTCTGAATTCACTAATTTTAGAATCATTAGATTTGTTATGTGATTATGGTGCTATATTTGTATAGATTGTGGTGATTTGGAGTACCATAGGTGAGGGAAGTGGCGATTCTTTCTTGATTTCGAGACTTTAGTTGAGGCAAGTGGGCTTCTAACCTTTTGTTAAGTATGAATTAACCTTGCATGCTCCTATCTATATGGAATTGAGTATTTGTGGGTAGAATTGTACCATTCTAGGCTTGATCATGACTTCTCACATTGATTACTTGTCCTTATGGCTATATACTGAGTTTTAATTTAATTGTGAATTTATAAATTATGCGATCTTGTGATTCATTTCGTACTGTAGCAAGATGGTGCTTATATTGTGATATGATTATATTGAGATATTGCTGATAATGAGACCCTATTGATATTGAGAGCTTGATGATATAGAGACACTAATTATATCAAGACATTGATGGCAATGAGATAATGAGATCTTTTCGATTGATGATATTATGATATGATTGTGAACACGCATATTGCATTTATTATTACTTGTGCATTGATACTTGTGATGTCTACGAGCAAGATGTGAGTAATAAAATATGTGGATTAGTGTCCGAGGTCTCTATCGGTTGAGCCGAGGTAATATACCAGCGGTCCGAGGTCTTTTCCAAATGGATCTGAGGTCTTTTTCGAGCAAGTGAGCATGGATGAGGTCTTTATTAGTGGTGGTCAAGGATACATGGTCTATGTAAGACCCCCATGGGTTCCGACTCAAGCATATATATGGTCAGAGGATGTGTATCATAGGGCAGACATGCATCATAATTATTTGACATTGCATTGCATTGTGATGTCCATACCCATATTCGGTAGGCTACGGGGTACTTGATAGGAAAATATTTTAGTCTTGTTTCTATTCATGCATTTTCTTCATATCAATTGCTTTGAATGTCTCTAATCTACTCCTTCTATGCAAATGTTAATGACTAGAGCCCGACAGTCAGTGGGCGAGCCTAAGCAATCTGATATGGCCCCCACCTGTGGTCGAGATAGGCTGCATGATACCTTCAGTTGTTTGACCCTTCAGTCAGTGGGCGCGCCTAAGCAATCTGATATGGCCCCCACCTGTGGTCGAGATAGGCTGCATGGGTCATGGACATGCTAGAAGGGCAGGTCTGCCCAAAGGACAGGCAAGAGCAGCTTCACCAGATGTTGAGTATGAGTCTGAGGGACCCACAGACCCTGTTCCATCACCATCATCCCCTGATGTTATGTCCTCAGTTCAGGAGTTACTTCTACGAGTATTGGCTAGACTTGAGGGAGCTTCTCCGACTCCTATTAGATTCTTGATGCACTGGCTCTTATCATTCTGGTGTGCCCTTCTATAGCTCCAGTTGTTCCGCCTATGATACATGTTGGTCCTTCATCAACTCCAGTGGATCCTCCTATGGATTCAATTATTCCACCTCAGACTTCTCGATCGAGTACTGGATTACAGCTTCTGGGTTTATCTATTGCACCATCTATTACACCACCCTAGTTTATGGTGCCCCCAGCTTCTGCTAGCTTTGCTATGTCAATTGCCAAGCAGAAGAGTTTTGAGAGATTTGTTCAGTTAGTCCTCCCCCCTCGTAGATTTGATGGTACATGTGGTGACAAGGCTTATGACTTTTTATCGGAGTGCCAGGATTAGTTGTGTAATTTGGCCATTCATGTGTCACATAGACTTGCTTATACCTCCTATGAGTTCACTGGCTAGGCCAAGGAGTCGTTGAGGTCAGTCTTAGCCCGCAAGCCTATTGAATCTCTTGTTGTGACTTGGGAGAAGTTTACTAAGGTGTTCCTAGAGAGGTTTGTGACATATAGTCGTAGGACAGCAGGCGTGATGAGTTTGATCAGCTTTAGTAGGGATCGATGTTGGTATCTGATTAAGAGGCGATATTACATGAGCTGTCCAGTTAAGCCTTGTCTAGCATCCTCACAGAGTTTGAGAAGATCTGGCATTTCGCCATAAATATATTATTATCAGGGGATTATGTGTTAGGACCCACATTTTGGTACGTTGGATTAGTTATGAGCCAAGAA
>DF369672.1:0-12831 GCA_000787875.1 Solanum virginianum
TAAAGTATATTGCTTATTGATGGGTGGTAACTCGAGGGGTGGAAGAATCACGTAGCCAGGGTTAATCCTATCACCGGGGGTAGTCCAAGGGGTTAAAGGAAAACCCTAGCCAGGGTCGGTCGATCCCGATATAGATTTACCACTGATTAGCTGGTCATTTGTATTACACGTTGTCCATAGATTACATAGTAAAGGTAAATTAATAAAAAAAACATAAAGTACATGATCCCACAGTATAACTAATGGTGGCTTCTTATCCTACACTAGTGCATAGTTTATTTGAGTTGTTACATCATATATAATATTTCCTGCCTTACATATTCAGTACACTATCTCGTACTGACGTCCCTTACAGGGACCTACATTTCATGCTGTAGGTACATGTGCTAGTAGATCTCGCCAGTAGGAGTATAGGGTATCCAGCTACTGTTACCAAGCTCCAGGTTGCTTCAAAGCTTTGTGTGCCTAGAGCTTACATTTTTGTATTGTATAGTTAGTTGAGGTGGGCCTGTCTCGACCCTTATTGGATGTTTTTCCTTATATAGTGGCTTTATAGACTATGTAAATTAAAGTGTGGTCATGTTCATACTTTAGACAATGTGGCCCCAATGGCGTAGCCATATGCATTTCCTTTTTTCTTGTTATTAGTGCTTACTTTCTTAAAGGCATGTTGAATGAAGAAATCCCTTATAATATGTATAGAAAATGCATGGATATAGGTTGGTTCTCGTGAGTCTTATCGTCAACGGGTGCCAGTCGGCCTTAATGGGACTTGGGGCATGACAGAAGTGGTATCATAGTGGGTCATCCTAGGTAGTCTACAAAGTCATGTCTATGTAGAGTCTTGTTTATCAATGTGTTCTATACCACTTTTATAAGAAGGAGCCTATGAGGCATTTAGGAGTTGTCACTTTCTTTTCATTCTTTAGATCATGCCACAGAGCCAAGTGTAATAGCTGGATTGTGTCTGACCTCTAAATTGTTTTGTACAGCAAGTTTGCCAGAAACCAGGACAAATAAAGGTAAAGGAAAGGAAGTAGAAGTGGTGGTTGGTATACCTAGTCAGGTGAGACAATGAAATGAGGCTCAAGATAAGTCTTTGTCACAGACATCTCCAACTAATCCAGCTCCTGATGAACGAGGAGGTAGTGAAATTCCCTAGAATCACCAATTAATGTTACAGTGCAGGATCTGTGAAATGCAATCCAAATATTGACTCATATAGTTACTGGCCAAAGTCAAATACAGGAAGATCTTGTTATAGGTGCAGGTGGTGCGAATAAAGTAGCTAGCAGAGGATACATGACTTCTTTAATTTGGACCCTCCATCCTTCACTAGGTCAAATCCTAATGAAGATACACAAGACTTTATTGATTAAATTCAATACACTTTAGATATGCATGCTAGTGGTACAGAAGTTATCGAATTAGAGACATATAGGTTGAAAGGTGTGGCTATATTGTGGTATGAAGCTTGGAACCAATCTAAGGATATAGATACACCTCCAACTACTTGGAAAGTGTTCAAGGAGGCATTTCTTGACCATTACTTGCCAGTAGAGGTCTAAGAGGCCCTTGTAGATTAGTTCTTGAATCTCCACTAAGGGAATATGAGCGTGATAGAGTATAGCCTTCAATTTATTTCATTGGCCAGGTATGCTCCTAATGTAGTTGCTACTATGGCAGATAGAGTTCATCGGTATATGGATAGATTGGATTCATATTTGGTTAGAGATAGTACCATTGCTTCCTTGAATAAAGACATAGATATAGCAAGTATGCAAGCTTTTGCACAGAAACTGAAGGATCAAAGGCAAAGTAGAAGAGCACAAGAATTAGAAAGAGGGCAATCCAAGAGGGGCAGATCTACGGGGCAGTTCACACTATCCTAAGGTGAGCTTAGGCCTCAGTTTTCTAATAGATTTCCTAGGCCATCATCTACCTACTCTACAGCCAGTGCTCCACCACAACTTCAAGGGTCTAGAAGTAATCAGTTTGGTCAACAAGGTGAAAGACAAGGTGCACGGTCAACAGGATATTTAGCAGGTTAGCAAATGACTCCTAAGCAGCCTTGTAAATAGTGTGAGAAAGGTCATTTAGGTACATGTCATGTTAGGACAAATGCTTGTTATTGGTGTGGTGTGCCAGGGCATATAATGAGAGATTACCCAAGGAGACGTATAGGTGACATAGCATAGTCTACTAGGTCAACTGTTGCATCATCATCGTCAATTTCTCTATTAGGTAGGGGTCAATAAGCACCTATGGGTCATGGCAGAGGTGTAAGAGGGGCAACTAGCTCTAACAGAGTCCAGAATCGCACTTATGCTCTGGGAGTCGGCAAAATTTGGAAGCTTTACCTGATGTAGTCAGAGGTAAACTGTCCATCTTTTTACATAATGTATATGCATTAATTGACCCTAGTTCTACACTATAATACATTACCCCACTAGTTGCTGGGAAGCTTAAGTGAACACCCAAATTATTCAACAAACCATTTGAAGTGTCTACACTAACTGGTGAATCTATTGTGGCTAGAAGGGTTTATTATGATTGTGTAGTAATTTTTATTACCATAACACATTGGCTGACCTTGAGCTAGAAATGGTTGAATTCAATGTTATAATGTGTATAGATTGGTTAGCTTCTTACTATGCCACTGCGGATTGCCGAACTAAGAGAGTGTACTTCCATTTTCCAAATGAGGTAGTTCTTGAATGGAAAGGCAATATTAGGGCACTAAAGGGTAAGTTTATCACTTATTTTAAGGCAAGAAAGATGATATCTAAGGGATACATATTTCATTTAGTTAGAGTAAGAGATATGGAGGTAGAATCGCCAACTCTTCAATCAGTTCCAGTAGTGAATGAATTTGTTGATGTGTTCCCTAAAGAACTTCCAAGCTTACCTCCAGAACGAGAGATAGATTTTGGTATTGACTTACTTCCAGGCACTTAACCTATTTCCATCCCTCCATATAGAATGGCCCCAGCAGAATTGCGGTATTGACTTACTTCTAGGCATTCAACTTATTTCCATCCCTCCATATAGAATGGCCCCGATAAAGTTGCGTGAATTAAAAGAGTAGTTAAAAAACTTATTGGAGAAAGGTTTTATAAGACCTAGTGTGTCCCCTTGGGGTGCACCATGTTATTTGTGCATAAAAAGGATTGCACCTTGAGAATGTGTATCGACTATGAATAATTGAATAGGATGAGAATTAAGAATAAAAACCCTCTCTCCAGGATTGATGATTTATTTGATCAGTTATAGGGTGCCAAATGCTTTTCAATATCACTTACGACAAGTGTTACAGGTTCTTCATGATCGACAGTTGTATGCCAAATTTTCTAAATGTGAATTGTGGCTAAAATCAATGGCATTCTTGGGTCATATTGTCTTTGATAAGGGAATAAGGGTTTATTCACAAAGAAAATAGGCTGTGAAAGATTGGCAAATGCCAGCCAAAGTCAAATACAGGAAGATCTGCATTCTTGGGTCATATTGTCTTTGATAAGGGAATAAGGGTTTATTCACAAAGAAAATAGGCTGTGAAAGATTGGCAAATGCCAACAACACCCATAGAAATGTGGAGCTTCCTAGGGTTGGTAGCTTATTAAAGAAGGTTCGTTTAAGGTTTTTCTTCTATTTCTGCACCTCCAACAAAGTAGACACATAAGGCAACTAAGTTCTAATAGAATGATGCATGTGAATGGAGCTTCCAGGAGTTGAAAAATAAGCTAACTTCTACACCTATGCTAGTACTTCCAGAAGGCATCGAGGGGTATACAGTGTATTGCCATGTTACAAAAGTTGGTTTAGGGTGCGTACTGACACAACATGGTAGGGTAATTGCTTATACATCTAGATAACTACGACCATATGAGAAAAACTATCAAACACATGATCTTGAGCTAGCTGCAGTTGTGTTTGCTCTGAAAATATCGTGCCACTATTTGTATGGGGTTCACGTTGACATATATATTGATCGTAAGAGTTTACAGTGCATTTTTAAGGAGAAAGGCCTAAAATTAAGACAATGGAGATGGCTAGAGCTAATAAAGGATTACGACATTGATATACTATACCATTCAGGGAATGCAAATGTGGTAGCCAATTCTCTGAGTTGTAAGGCATCCATGAATATCGGTGACCAGTAGAATTAGAAAGAGGGCAATCCAACCATTCAGGGAATGCAAATGTGGTAGCCAATTCTCTGAGTTGTAAGGCATCCATGAATATCGGTGACCAGTCCATGGTAATTTAAGGAATAGCTAAGGATCTATATCAACTAGCTACTTTGGGAGATTTCCTAGGCCATCATCTACCTACTCTACAGCCAGTGCTCCACCACAACTGTATGGCCAAAATAGATTTTGTGTGCCTGATATTAATGGATTAAGAAAGAGGATAATGGAAAAAGCCCATCATTTAAGATATTCCATCCATGTAGGATCAAGGAAGATGTATCATATCCTAAAGGGAATGTTTTGGTAGGGAGGCATGAAAAGGGTCCTTGCAGAATTTGTGGCTCAATGTCAAAATTGCCAACAAGTCAAAGTAAAGCACCAAAAGCCAGGAGGTTATATGCAGTGTATAGAGCTTCCAATATGGAAGTGGGATATGATCAATATGGACTTTATCATTAGGTTGCCTCACTCATTTCAGAATTTTGACTCCATATGGGTAATAGTTCACAAACTCACAAAGTTAGCACACTTCTTGCCAGTTAAGAGTGATTATATAGTTGAAAAGTATGCCAAGGTATACCTCAAAGAGATAGTCAGGCTATATGGGGCCCCATCTTCATTGTATCTTATCAGGGGGCTCAATTCACTGCAAAGTTTTGGAAGTCATTCCAAAGGAGTTTAGGGACACAAGTGAATTTGAGTACAACATTCCACTGTTAGACAGACATTCAAGCTGAGCGCACTATTCAAACACTTGAAGATATGTTGTGGGCTTTAAAGGTAGTTGGGTTGATGATTTGCCACTTATTGGATTTGCCTATAATAATAGCTACCACTCAAGTATCAAGATGTCACCTTATGAAGCTTTGTATGGAAGGAAATATAGGTCACCAATTGGATGGTTTAAAGTGGGTGAAACCGCCTTGGTTGAGCCAGATTTAGTACAACAAGCCATGGAGAAAGTTAGAGTAATACAACAACAGCTAGAAATAACCCAAAGCCATCACAAATAATACGCGGATACTAGGAGGAGAAAAATGGAATTCTCAGTAGGGGATTGGGTGTTTTTAAAGATGTCTCTAATGAAAGGGGTTATGAGTTTGGTAAAAAAGGAAAACTGAGCCCACGTTACATAGGGCCATATCATATTATTAAGAGGTTCAAGCAAGTTACATATGAACTAGATCTACCCCAAGAGCTTTCAATGGTTCATCCAGTTTTTCATGTCTCAATGCTTTGAAATTGCATAGGTGACCCATCCCGTATTACTCCTACTGGAAATGTGCAGGTTACAAAAGATCTTACATATGAAGAGGTACCTATTGTTATTCTAGATCATCAATTTAAGAAGCTAAGAAATAAAGAATTAGCTTCAGTAAAAGTATTTTGGAGAAACCAGTAAGCAGAAAAGATAACATGAGAGGCCGAGGACGTGATGAAATCAAAATACCCTTACTTCTTTAAAGCTAAAGAGGATGTCCAACATGTAATGTTGGGACACTAATAGGTACGTGTGATTGAATACTTAGTGTGTCTTCAAAAGTTTGTTTAAGTAAAGATTTAAACATGGTTAAGCTATCCAATTATGCTAACATTTGAGGACGAATCTTCCTAAGGCCAGGAGGATATAACACCCCACATATTAAATGTACTAGTTAGATGAAAATTAAATATGAGATGGTTTGGTCAAATTAGCGCCCATTTTTAAAATTGCTTGATTCTCATGTTAGAGGGCGATATGTGCGTCTAACGCTTAAGAGGATCCAGTGTATACAAGTTTTTGTCAAATTGAGTAGACATTGGCCCTAAACAAAGTGAGAGAATTACGATTCTTGTATGACTTAGGAAGCTAGTAGGTGAGTCACCTACTTACTTAGCTTAAGTTTGCTAGCTAGACGGAGACGACGCCCGACGTCGAATCTGTCCAAGTCTAATTATGGATAAAGTCTGTGTTAAAGGTGTAACTTTAGCCCATGTTTTAGCATCATAAATGGACTGCATTTTCAACCCAAGAAGAATAGAAAAAGGACCCAAGCCCATTACAATTCATTTGATAACTTAGGCCTAACTAACTAAAGAGAAAGGGGAAAAATGGGCCGCAAATGCCCATCAACGTCGAGACTCATTTCGGCCCAATTGTGAGGGACAAGCTACTGTATCACTAGCTTATTAATATGTGGTCAAAAGTTCAAGAGAAAGTCAGCAAAATAGACCTTTTAAAAGGGCTCAAAAACAGTCCCTTAAGTCATTTCACTTGGGAAAACTTTTCAACTTTCCTAAAGACTTTCTTTTACTCTTTACTTCACTTCACAACACAGTAAATTAAACCCTTTAGGGTTCTTGAAGGAAATGTCAATCTTTAAGGCTAAGGTAAGTGTAAATATCCATGTATTTGGTATACTTTTCCCATGAAAAATAAGAAATATATGCTAGTTATGCTTGTTAACAAAGGTCGGACAACATGTGTTTAGAAAGTTGTTGCACACTTGCCTTTTTTTAGTGACTTTCTTATTGTTTGTAGGTTAAATTATGAAGAGAATTTGATTTTCTTAACATTTTTTAAGTTATAGATATTAATCTAAGGTTGCTCCCTTGATTTTGTTTCACTTAAAAATGACTTTTTTTGTGTTATCATAAGTGTGATTTTGATTGGAACTTGTGGGCTGATGGATGGAAGGATATTGACTCATTTCCATTATGACTGCTTTGGTACTGTTTTGGGACTATTTTAAGGATGTTTGTATGTACAGAGATGTTGAGGACGACTTGGTTAAAGTGCGGATAGTTTTGACTTATTGACGTAAAGATATAGGGAAATGGCATAATGTTGTGCTACCTGATTGCATATAGTGGGAAGTTGGTGTGTGCTATGAATTGTAGACTATTTCCAGCATGTTACGGACCTAAACTAGGTTATGTACACCATGTATATAGAATAGGTAGTAGACACATATGCTTAGGGGTGGAAAGGATGAAATAACATCGTTGGGTCAATGCTTACAGGTTGCTACCCGAAGTTTATTTTTAAATTAGATTGGATTGCCAAGACATATTTAGAAGTTAGGATTGCCAAGACATATTTAGTAGTTACTAATGCTTTCTCTATTACCCACACTAATGTAGATCACTACTTGAGAGAAAAGGAGGTTACTTCGAGGTAATAACGAGGTCATACAACTAGGTACGTAAGGCTACTCGATTTCATATTTCTTAGGATGAAATCTAGATTCTTCCTTGGCACATAATAGCACTTACCAACTCCGACACAACTACTAACCGTGTCTCTACTCTTTCACATATTCATATGCTCCCATACATAGTCACCTTCAAATTTACATACATACGTGGATACCAAGTTACATGGGTTCTTGTTGCTAAGTAATGTTCATGAGTTGTTTCATCTCATACACATTTAATTATTTGTGTAACATACTCTTTCCATTGTCATATTGTCTTTTATGATTATCTACCTATCACATGCTACATGTATAGTCTTATAGCTCCAATATTGTGACCACCAAAAGAATCATCTCAAAGGTAATTGAAAGGTAAAGTATATTGCTTATTGATGGGTGGTAACCTAAGGGGTGGAAGAATCAACTAGCAAGGGTCGATCCTATCATGAGGGGTAGCCCAAGGGTTTAAAGGAAAAACCTAGCCAGGGTTGATCCTGATATAGATTTACCACTAATTAGCTGGTCATTTGCATTATATGTTGTGCACAGATTATACAATAAATGTAAAGTAATAAAAAGAACATAAATTACATGATCCCACAGTATAACTAAAGGTGGTCTCTTATCCTACACCAGTGCATAGTTTATTTGAGTTGTTACTTCATATGCAATATTTACTGCCTTACATATTTAGTACACTATCTCGTACTGACGTCCCTTACAGGGAACCAATATTTTTTATTATAGGTACAGGTATTAGTAGATCTCCTTAGTAGGAGTACAGGGTATCCAGCTACTATTATCAAGTTCCAGGTTACTTCAGAACTTTATGTGTCTAGAGATTACATTTTGTATTATATAGTTAGTTGAGGTAGGGCCTGTCCTGACTCTTATGAGATGCTTTTCCTTATTTAAAGGCTTTGTAGACTATGTAAATTAAAGTGTGATCATGTCTCGTACTTTAGACAACATGGACCCAATGGCCTAGCCATATGCATTTCCTTTTGGCTTGTTATGACTGCTTACTTTCTTAAAGGCATGTTTAATGAATAAATCCCTTATAATATGTATATAAAGCACATAGATACAGGTTGGTTCTCCCAAGCCTAATCGGCAACGGGTGACAGTCCACCTTAACGTGACTTGGGAAGTGATAGGTATGTACCTCATCCACATTGTCGGGTGGTGGCAATCCTGTAGTACCATAGATGGGGGGTATGCACCTTATCCACCATGTCAGGTGGTGGTGATCCTGTACTATGATAAATGAGTGGTATATACCTCATCTACCCTGTCGGATGGTGGCAATCCCGTACTACCAAAGATGGGGAGTATGTACCTCATCCACCTGCCAAGTGGGTACCATTCCTTAGATTCCAAGTACTAAGTTGCTTGGTCTATGATGATGGTCTCTTCCTACACATATATTATATTCTATATACACATGTTTTACTTCAAGCATTGATCATGCATGCCATGTTGCTAATATATGATATCTTACTTATGTTTATGCATTTTGATTATATTTCCTATCTCTTGTTGCATTATATCCTACATACTTAGTACAGTCAAACATACTAATGCATACTCTATGCCTATATGATATTACTTATATAGGATCCGGAGCTCCACTTGATCATCTTCCCCCTCCACATGGCTAGTATTATGTTTGACGCAAGTTTGGTGAGTCCTCAACTCCGAGAATGATATTGTTTTAATGTTATGTTATGAAAGAAGTCTTTTTCTTTTGTTGTATGCTTTTGACTATGAGAGTGAGCTCGGAAAGTTGTCTTGGTGCATGCTCAATTCTAAGTTTAGAGTTGTTATTGGACAAGGATGTAATGATGCTTTGAGCTTGACTCTCTTGACTCTTGTATGTTCTTAAGCTATGAAAGACTCTCTTAGCCCATTTATCATTATTTTACATCCTCTTATTGTTGTTTAATTAGTTTAATTGTTTCCACAATCATGGATCTGTAATGACATGCTAAGAGGCTTGTTTGGGGTCCCTTCGGGTTCTTCATTTGTTGTGTCACGTGTAGGCCCTAGTTTCAGGTCTGACAAAGATAATATCAGAGCACTAGGTTGTTAATGTTCCTCGGCATCCAATATACCACATCAATTAGAGTCTTATTCATGGTAGTGAAGCATGCCATGACTATGTGTAAGAGGCTATGAGGCGTTATAGGATATGCTTCACTTTTTCATGATCTATGTGGTCCGATAGAGCTAGGTCCTCTAAGGATTATTACTAATTCCTAATTGTTACATTTCAGAATATATCTCATGCTACTCCAAATGGTGACATATCGAATGTGGAGGTTCGCAATGCTCTATAGGGGTTGGCCAAGGTCATGACTGCCCAATTCAACCGATCGGTGGGCACCCTTGAGACTTTAGTTGATAATGTGGGTGTTGTTATTGTTGATAGTTCTAAATCTTTATTGGTTGAGGAGGCGATCGGTGGGCACCCTTGAGACTTTAAATAGTAATAGTAGAAAGGGAAAGGCCAAGAGAGAATGAGTTGGAGGTAGGCATCCATATCCCAAGCCCGGGGGCAATGGTGGAGTAACTCGTCCTAGATGCCTAAAGTGTGGGAAAGGCCATGGTGGCCCATGTTTGAGGAAATCTAAATCATGCTTTGGTTGTGGCAGATTTGGGGATAAAGTTAGAGGTTGCCCTCATGCTCAACCTAAAGGTAGGGGTGATGGTCCTCAAGGTCAAGGTACTAATACGTGCCAAGGAGGAAGGGAAGCTCATCAAGGTGCTGCCCCATGGCACAATAAATTTTATGGCCTTCAAGAGAGGTAAAGAGAGGATGAGGCGCCCCATGTTGCTATCGATATGTTGAAATTTCCATTGACTTTGATGTGTATGCATTGATGGGTCCGGGTGCCACTATTTCTTTCATCTTTCCTTTTTATTGCTAGTGGGCTTCATATGTGAACTGCGTTGTTGTCCCAATGTTTGAGGTCTACCACATTGGTGAGTCTATTGTTGCTAGGAAGGTCTATAGGAATTATTTCGTAGTCATATTGCAAAGATCTTATCTTATGACTATGTTGAATTAGATATGGTGGATTTTGATGTCATACTTGAGGTGGATTAGTTGCATGCATCTTATGTCTCCTTTATTTGTAGGACCCATAGAGTTATATTCCAATTCCTTAATGAGCCCATTTGTGAGTGAGAGAGTCATGATGTGGTGGTCTAGGGTAGATTCATTTCTTGTATTCAATCCCATAAGTTGATTTCTAAGGGGAGTCTCTATCATCTCGTGAGGGTTAGGGATATTGAGTCCAAAGTCTTTCCTATAGAGTCGGTTATGGTGGTTAATGAGTTCCTTAATGTCTTTCCCAGCGAGCTTCCTGGTGTCATTGTGTAGAAGGAGATGGTTCCATTGGAATGCATATTGATTATCGAAAACTTATTAAGGTCACCAAAAATAGTAAGTATCCTCTACCACGGATTAATGATCTAATTGACCAACTTCAAGGGGCTAGTCACTTCTCTAAGAATGATCTTCGGTTCGAGTATCATCAAGTGAAAGTGAAGAGAGTGTGACACTACCAAGCCGGCCTTCTGGACTAGATATGGGCACTATAAGTTTGTGGTTATGTCCTTCGGTTTGCCTAATGGATCGGCTATGTTCATGGATCTTATGAATAGGGTCTTTAAACCCTACCTAGATTTATTTGTTGTGGTTTTCATTAATGATATTTTGATCTATTCCCATTGTGAGGAGGAGCATATTAGTCATTTGAGGGTGGTGCTACAAAAACCATCGAATATTAAGATCTTTTGGGCTTAGCGGGTTATTACCGGAGGTTTGTGAATGAGTTCTCTTCTATTGCTTCTCCTTTGACAAGATTGACCCAAAAGAAAGCTAAGTTTGTATGGACCAATGAGTGTGAAAAGATCTTCCAAACCTTGAAAGATAAGCTTGTGGCCGGTTAGGGCTAGAGGGGTTTGTGGTGTATTGTGATGCTTCTAGAGTTTGTTTGGGTTGTGTTCTAATGTAAAATGTTAAGGTCATAACCTATGCTTATAGGCAACTCAAAGTGCATGAAAGGAAATATCCTACCCATGATCTTGAGCTAGCCTCCGTGGTATTTGCATTATAGATATGGCATCACTATTTTTATGGGGTGCACATTGATATGTTCACCGATCATAAGAGCCTCCAATATGTCTTAACCAAAAAGATCTCAACTTGAGGCAAAGAAGGTGGTTAGAACTTCTTAAGGATTATGATATGAGTGTGCATTATCATCTCGGTAAGGCTAATATGGTGACCGATACTTTGAGTAGGGTGTCCATGGATAGCCTAGCACATATTGATGATGGTGGCAAAGGGGTGGCTAGGGAGGATGGATGCTTTGTGTAGGGTGTCTATTGGTAGCCTAGCTCATGTTGATGATAGTGGCATAGAGGTGGCTAAGGAGGCCCATCGGTTGGCTGGATTAGGAGTTACATTGTAAGAAGTTGATAATGTGGGTGTTGTTATTGTTGATAGTTCTAAATCTTTATTGGTTGAGGAGGTGAAAGCCAAGCAAGATCTTAACCTCGTGTTGTTGGAATTGAAGGCATTGGTAAAAGATGGTAAGGTGGAGATTTTCTTCTAAGGGGAGATGGTGCCCTTAGGTACCAAGGTAGGTTGTCTACGCCGTATGTTGATAGATTAGAGGAAAAAATTATTGATGAGGCTCACCATTCTTGTTATTCTATTCACCCCAGGTCTACTAAGATGTATAGGGATTTGAGAGTGGTGCATTGGTGGGGAGGCATGAAGAGGGACATTGCCAAATTTTTTTCTGGTTGCCATAGTTGACAACAAGTCATACCAGAACATCAAAGGTCGGGTGGCCTAATCCAAGACATAGAGATTCCTACATGGAAGTGGGAAGAGACTAATATGGATTTTGTGGTTGGGTTTCCAAGACTAGAAAGGGTCTTGATTCCATATGGGTCGTGGTTGATAGGATGACAAAATCATCTCACTTTCTACCAGTTAAGACTAAATATGGGGCTAAGATTATTCTAAGTTGTACATTCATGACTTGGTGAGGTTGCATGAGATTCTTTTGTCTATCATATCGAATCGTGGTGTAGAATTCACTTCACATTTTTAGAGGTCCTTCAAAAGAGGTCTTGGAACCAAGGTAAAGCTTAGTGCGGGCTTTCACCTTCAAACGGATGGCCAAGCCTAAAGAACTATCCCAACACTTCAGGACATGCTTAGGTCTTGTGTATTGGAGCTTAAGGGTAGTTCGGATGATCATCTTCCATTGATTAAGTTTGCATACAATAACAGCTATTATTGTAGCATCGATATGGCTCCTTTTAAGGCCTTCTATGGTAGATGTTGTAGATTACTGGCTGGGTGGTTTGGTGTTGGAGAGGTGGCTTTGTTAGGACCAGATCTGGTTATGGAGGCTCTTGAGAAGGTTAGGATAATTAGAGAA
>DF369669.1:3992-14348 GCA_000787875.1 Solanum virginianum
CCATTCTAGAGAATATAGTGATCGATATTTGAAATGATTGTTAGTGAATCAATATATTCAAGCCCCATATTTCCTGTGGATTTGACCCTAACCTCTGGTTAGGTTTACACTTGACTGCGATCACTTTACTGTTGGAGCATGAATATAAAAAATTATGGTGCCATTGCCGGGGAATATGGCTAGGTTCTTGACATGATTGCACTATTGGTTAATTCAGGTAGTAATTTCTAAATTCTCTTATATTTTACTTTTATTTTTATTTTTATTGTTTAGTTTTATTTATAGGTATCCAAGGGAGAGTACATTAAGATTTAACTCAGACAAGAAACCATAGGCCTGTAATCACAATTGAACAAAAGCTCATCATCACAAGCAATTTATTTGAATCATTACAATGACGTGTCCTATTTTATGGGCAGGAGTCCAAAGACCCTCAGGTTCATTTGCAGAACTTCACGTAAACACTGAGGGGAGTGCTTGCAACAAGACACCCAGCATGGGATGCCATGGCTCTTCTGATTTTTCCTGTCTCTCAAGTCCAAAGCTACAGAGTGGTGGTCTATCCTCCCAGCAGACATTTGCTCTAACTGGGGAGAAGTACAAAGGGTCTTCCTCATGAACTTTTATAAGAAACCTAACAAGCATCCACTATAGGATATGATCGTTAACTTTTGACAAGTTCCAGGAGAGTCTTTGGGTGCAACTTCGAATAGAAATAAAAAAGTTTAAGAAGAAACCAAATCATGGTTTACCAGATGATAAACTAGTAGCATGCTTCTACCGAGCACTGAGCTTCGAATAATAAATGCATGTTAATGCCTTATTTGGAGGAGACTGTTAGGCATTTTTGAGGCAGCCGCTTAATAAAGTCATTGAGCACATGGACAAACTATCTGCTATTAGTCAAGTGTAGCAATCATATCAAGACCAACTGGTTGTCCCCACTAGTGCGTCAACAAAAGGCTCCAAGAATGCAAGAAGGGATGGTGTGGTCAGTTGGATCAAGCTACCACATCAATAATAGGTTACAGAAAACCTTCAAAAATTGAGAGTATTCTTGAACAATTTATAAAGAAAGTAGATGAGCAAGAGGAGACGCTTCAAGAAATTAAGTTTGATGTCATCATGGTGAATTACAAGGTGGATCAATAAGCAATGGCAATTCAAAAGATTGATAGCCAAGTTGAGCAGGTCTCTAAACAGTTAGAGTATATTAAAAATGACAAGAGGAGAGATCATAGAACTGGTGATAAGAGCTCATCGACTCTTGAGGAAGTCTGATTACTCAAAATGACAAAGTCAAGCCATAATGTTAAACAAGGTGCTTCTAGGGAGGCAACCGAAGGATGTTTTATGTTTCTGGCTTGTTTATATTGATTATTTAAATTGTTAGGTAGTGGATTGATGTTTGTTTTAATGTTTAAAACATTGAGGCAGTTGTGTTATTTTGGAAATTAGTGTATATTGAGTTTTGGTTTGCAGGTATTAATCAAGAGCTAAAAGTTTGAGGAAAATTGCATTTGGAGTAGCCTCTATGATAAGGCCTAGAGCTGTAGTGCCCACTACAACTCGTAGTCATGCCTCGTAGAGGGAAAAAGTGATGAATTAAAGTTGGCACATATACTACGAGCCAACCTTATGATTCGTAGGGTCCCCTACGAGCTTAAATGGGGTTTGTAGTACCCAGGTATGAATTTTGAATTTGTTTAAGTGTTGGGTCTGTTACGAGACTGGGTCATACAAGTCGTAGGAAGCTCTATGGCTCATTTTCAAGGTTTCATGGACCTGATTTGCATAATTTTTAAAGTTGACCCGGTAAGAGTATAATTTGACCCCTAATTTTAACCATTTGTTAACCCAATTTTTCCCTTAAACATTCCCAAACCCCTTTTCCACTATTCCAACTAATTTTTTCAATAGCCTATATCATTTTTGGCCATATTTTCTGGCATGTTCGTATTTCTAGGGTTTCGGCACCCTTTTCTTCCCTTCATTGCAAATTACTACTCTTTATCTTCTCAAGTGGTATGTCTCCCTCGTAAATTTTGCATACTCTTGTTATGATTTTTATATATATTGGTGAATGATTGTATGTGTGGTGCTAATATTGAGTTTCCTTATGAGAAAATGATTGTATAAGCATAAGAAGTGGGGGTTGTTCAATTCAATTTCCCTAGCATGATTTTAAATGGTGTGATTGTTCTTGTTGGGTGATTGTGATGCTGATGTATTGATTGGGTGATCAATGTTTAAATTCACATCGGGGTTAAAATAGGGTTATTGTTATATGATGGGGTTGGGCGTTATCTTTTTGAGATGCCCATTGAATGAAATTCCCCTTGATCCCTTTGAAATCCCTTAGTTGTATGTATTTCTAATTGTTGTGAGTTCAGTGATCAATTATTCGTAGGTATTCCTTGAATGTGAGTTGGAATTGTTGTTTGATTGTGTTGATCATGCATAGATCTTTGGGGGATAAATGTTTATTTGGGATTGGCATGATCAAGTATTAGGTTTATTTGCGTGCTGAGATGAAGTTTAGAACTTGCTTTGATGCTGCTATTTTCTATTTGACTGATTTTTGGGTTTGTGTGGCAAGGTTATAGGCACTACAGGTGCCTTCTGTTTTCTAATATAAGGACTATCTACGAGTCATAAGATGTCCTAGGAGTCATAGTGGTCCCTCGTAGAAGGCAACAGTCACCTGTGGTTCCCTATCCTTTACCATACGAGACCCACTGATGGCTCGTAGTGTCACGTGTAGTGTGAGACTTGTAGGATCTGTCTTGTTTTGAATTATATTTTGATACCTACTAAGAGCCCAAGCTACAACTCGTAGGTCATCCTATAAGTCATACCTGAGTCTAATATCTGTGATCAGAATAATATTTTTTAGGTACCTTGGCACTAAGAGGCTACTATATGACTCGTAGGTCACCCTACAAGTCATACATGTGCCTCATGCCTGCAGACCAGCAACTGATTCTGTGAATTTTTTTCTATGTTTTTCTTTTTAGTCTTTCGTGTTTCTTCTTTCTTTTGTTGGCTGATTCTGGACTACCAAGACATTGTGGTGCTTATTTAATGGTATGGGGTTGATTTGCAGAGACAATGCCTCCAAAGGACAAGAATGCCATCAAAGCTTTCCAAAGAAAGTTGGTAGATGAGTCATCTGAAATAGAACAGTTAGAATGGTCTAAGGAAGTTCATAGAGTATGCATTAACCCCGAGGTAAATGTGCCTTAGATTATAGCTCGCACTGCACTGGCCCCTATGGTTGTAGAAAGTCCCACTCAGTGTGAGGAGGAGGGCGATGGTGATGGGTCTAATAATAGTATGCCACAGAAGACTCCTAGTTACTCTGAGACCAGTTCATCAGAGACTTCACAGACTCAGCACACTGAGGTTGATCCTTTTATCATCTCCATAGACCCCAGAAACACCAGATGGGGTATTCCAGGCATGAAAGAGATCTACGACAAAGGACTGGAGCTTAAAGTCCAAGGAAAACTTGTCAGACAATTCCATGAGGAGTCAAAAATTACTCCAGGCTGAGCAGGGTACCAGACTTGAAGGTTGAGATATGGACTGAGGTGGCTATCACAGAGATTGGGGAAGTATGCCCTATATCTAGTTCAGGAGTTCTGAGCCACTTACTAAGTCACTATTCTCCGAGATCTTCCTAAGAGGAAGAAGGTTATTGATCAGCCAAGTTTGCGAGAAGTACTAGTCCAGGGTCAAATGGTTGACATCTCAGAGAAGACTATCAGAAGGGTACAATTAGGGCTGAACTATAGGGTACCTTATTCCACTACCGAATATGATACTGAGATCAAGATGATGCGATGGATGGTGAGTAAGAAGAATATGGATCTAAAGACTGACCTCTTCATGTGGATAACTAGCCAGATCTGTGAGGGTGGTGATGAGCCTGCGTGGGTCACAAATCACGCCGCACCGATAATGAATCTCACCTATCCTTCTCGGCCAAATTTTAGTAGTCTATTATCCGTTGGCGCATCAGGCCTATATTTATAGATAATGTGATAATGATGAAGTAGGTTGTGCTGCTAGCCAGTATCTTAGCTAGCTATAATATAGATTGGACCCGAGTTATGGCGGAGCAGATCCACAAGTCAGCGATTTATACTCAGACCTCATTGCCTTTTCCCATCCTGATATAAAGATTATGTACTGAAGTCGGGGTACATGTCTCCCTCCACCTGGACCTACATGTATAGGTCTTGCTCACTATGGATCCCAGCCTGATTAAGGTTGATGAAAACTCGGTGGCCCTATAGCGAACAACTTCTCCTCCAATTCCAGATCTATTCCCTATAGAACTACACACTTAGAAGCCTACTCTAGCTACCACAAATTCTACTCCATTTGTAGCTGAGCCGCCTTCAGCTATTGATACCGAGGTGATTCCATACTCCAATACTACTCAGTTTGTTTTTGTAGACTATCCTCTTATGTTTGTTTTTACTATTCAGGCTTTGGTGCACAAGTTAGCAAAGATGTAGCTCCAACTAAGCAAGTTGATGAGCCAGCTTAAACCTTAGGTTCATCAGATAGTCCAAGACTTAGAGGAGAGAGCCAAGGCATACACTCGAGAGGTTGTAGATCGAAGAGTTGATGTAGTGGATGCTAGGATAAATGCCTTCGAGGATAGGGTCCAATAGAGACTTGAGGGTGCAAGACCTGCTAATATGGCTGTTGTGACAGATGAGTTGGCCAAGTTCAAGGCCGGCCTGTTGAAGATATTAACAGCACCGATAGCAGTTCCCGAGGTTGCACTAGAAGGTGATGATATGATTAACCTATTTGATGATCGGTCGCATGCCCACGGGAAGAGACCCCTCGAGAGTGAGGATACAATAATGATCCAAAAAAGGCCTAGGATAAATGATGAGATGGAAGCACTGGAAGAGCAGATTACTGATGAGGTGGTACAAGAGTCCTTTGCTCTAGAGGCAATGAGAAAGGACCAGGAGCAGCAGATAGCACAGGGAGCAGGTAGCTTGGGAATAGCTGTAGCCCAGACTATCGAAGAGAAGATTGAGCCCTAGGACCCCAGGACCAGATGGATGCCGGTGCTTGAGCACCTTATGTTTGATACTTTTGACCCCCATCCTTATTGTTACTTATGGATATTTTGTTCTCATTTTAGACAATGTTTTTATATTGGTTTTTGGATACTTTTGAATGTTTTGTTTTGGATGTTTGGTTCTAATTATGTTTTGGATGATTGGTTTTTAAATTTTTGTTTTTGTTATATATGTGTGTGTGTGTGTGTGTGTGTGTGTATGTGTGTGTGTGTGTGTGTGTTTATTTTGAGGACAAAGTATTTTCTTTTTGTGGGATGTGGGAAGTTATGGATTAGGGTGAAGTCTGAGTAGCCTTTAGTCCATAACTTCCCCTATTTTTGATCCCAAGGTTTTCTTGTCGTGTTTCTTTTTCCTTGTGGATGTTTTTAATTTCTGTTGAACTGGCATGTTTAGGTAGTGTAAATAATTTGTAGATATATAGAAACTATTATCTTTTGTCATGTGCATAATCTTGATTGATTTTATGAATGTTTTGAAAATTGGGTACCCTCAAAATATTTTAGATTGTTTGTTACCATTGCAATCTTACATAAGTTTATTTGGCAATATTTGTTCTGATAAAGATGAGGCAAATTGATGCCTGAAGCATGACCTGTGAGTCCATGTTGATTGTGTATGCGATGTCATGTGTGTGAGTCTATTTTGTCATATTCATGCATTGTGTACTGACTCAGAACTTGCATTGTTACTCTAAGATTGGACTGGAGAGATGGTTGATTAAGAAAGGATCTTAGGATATTATTCATTTAGTGAGTCCACTTTTCCCTAAATGACCTACCCAATGTAGTAGTTAATCCTTTGTTCCAAATGTTTGAGCTTTACATATACCTGTTCTTTCTTGACACTTAGCTAGCCTAACCTTTTTGTGTAAAATACCTTGATATTTTCCCTATTCTATCCTTGAACATGTGAACCTTGATTGGGGCAAAAAGCCTAAGTTGAGGGTGGCTACCAAAAGTGGCTCTGGTTTAGAGAATGGATATTGTGTACTTCACCTTCAGATAAA
Source organism: Solanum virginianum (assembly GCA_000787875.1). Lineage (NCBI taxonomy): Eukaryota > Viridiplantae > Streptophyta > Magnoliopsida > Solanales > Solanaceae > Solanum > Solanum virginianum. The sequence continues at coordinate 10,110 of DF369669.1, forward strand.
AGCCTAAGTTGAGAGTAGCCTTTGTTGTGGTAAAGTAATGAAAATGAGGTGGTTAGTTAGGAAAGAAAGAGAGAAGAAAAACAATCATGTGCCGGGTGAGAGAAAAAGAAAAGAAAAGTGTCTTGGATTGAAAAGAATAGCAAAATGAGTTAAAAAATAAGGCATAGCTGAAAAGAAAAAGAAAGCACTCGGAAAAGCTTAGGAAAAATGAGGGAGAATATAATGGAAATAGTTGAGTTATAAAGGTAAAATTATTGAAATACGTGGTTCAAGGATAGCTTTAAGTCACTACTTGCCTAAAATGTCACACCAAAGCCCCATGAGCCTACGTTACAAGCCCATTAAGTCCTAAAGTGATCCTATTTAAACTAGTCAACAATCTGGAGTATTAGTAGAGGGCAGATCTATGGTGTTGGTTATGATGCATGAATTTCATTTGTGAGAGTGAGAATGCTTGCACAGTCCCTGAACTTTGATTACTTTTTGAGTGAAATATAAGGACTTCTTTTCTGTGAGGGCATTTGTATTGCATGATTGACATGTGACTTGTTTAGTGACTGTGGATTGATGATACTCCTTCATTTGTCATAGTTGGATTGTCAGATGCATTATTATGTTTTGGTCTACTTGGTAGCTTTGCAATCAAGTTTTGAAAATGAGAGTTGTGTACCTGAATTGTAGTTAAGTGATGTATATGCCATTAGGATAGTTGCTATGTATTTCTCATTGTCTACTTAGATTGAGTCGTTTCTTAAGGACAAGCAATAGTTCTAAGTTTAGGGTGTTGATGTGTTGTAAAAATACAGCACATTTGATGCTTGAAACAAGGGACTTGGCAAGTTCTTAATGCAACTTTTTATGGTTTTATCTATTTTTGTGTTGTTCTTGCATAAAATACAATTTGGTATGATTTTGGGAGAAAATTGCAGATTTTGCTAAAGTACAAGAACTAGAGACACTCTACGAGTAGTAGCCCAAGCTAAGAGTCATAGGATGCCCTCGTAGCAAGAAATAGTGAGCAAAATTAAGAAATTATAAAGTGAAGGTCAGCCATACAAGGCTAACCTACAAGTTGTAAGTCTCACTATGACTTACAAGATGTGCTCTTGTAACAAGAAACAGTGTGCCAAAAGTTTGGACCAAGCATTGCTACTCAGGACTATGAGAAGACACTATGAGTCGTAGAGCACACCAGGACTCGTAGCAATAGGTCGTAACAGTCAAGTCCAAGATATCAAGTGCTAACTACGAAAGCCCAATTACGACTCATAGGTCACCCTACGAGTCATATCTGCGAGATGTAACTGTTTCCTGCTGTATTTTTATTTTATTTTTAGAGTTTTTTTTTGTAAATAGTATAAATAGTTAATGATAGGGTTTGTGAAAGGAGAGATTGGACACTTCACAAATTCTAGAGAGAACTTTGAATATTCTTGGAGACTTTTCTAGGGTTTAGTGTAGGTTTTCATTATTTAAATTTGAAGATCCATTTTGGGGGATCAAAAATCACATTATGCTCAGCTTCCATTAATACAAGCTTGTGGTTTCAATATCAAAGGTGTGTTATTCTTTATTATTCTTGGGTAATCTCTCAACCATGTCTTTTACATTCATTATTGTTGATTTTTCCTTAGTTATGAGTAGCTAAACACCCATAACTTGGGGTTGTGGGAAACATGAGGAGTTGACTTGAAATAACCTAGATTTTGTGTATTTCTTTGATTGGGTATTTGTATGTATTGTTTACTTTCTTTCGTTTTGAATGTTGTTTGGTGATGGCCAACACCAAACCCCGTATACTATCACGATCCCAACAAATGTAGTCACAAATAGAAAAAGGGAAGAAGATGACAGGATTCGATTGATGTGTTCTCATCTAATCAACCAAACCTGACCAAGGGGAGGTTGACTGGGACAATGGGTAATGGTTAGTTGGCATGCCATGGTTGCCGACCAAGCGCCATGGTTAAATTCGACCTTTACCTTCACAAGAGAGCTAAAAGAACCTAAGTTACCATCCTGCATGCAATGTCTTAATTGGGATTATATTGCCTAGGGTAATTTAGTCAATGAACCATGGGGAACACAATTCCCAAGTTCCCTCAATTTGATTGTCTTCTCGCATTTGTAGTGTAGTATTTCTCTTTGTTCTTCACTTTGAATTGCAAACTCCCCCCCCCCCGGCTCGTCATTTTAGATAATATTGTGATTGATGCTTGAAATGATTGTTAGTGAATCAACATAGGCAAGCCCCGTATTCCCTGTAGATTTGACCCTAACCTCTGGTTAAGTTTATACTTAACTGCGACCGCTTTACTGTTAGAGCGTGAACATTGCATATCATTGCTAGATGTCAAGGGAACATATATAGAAGGAATGTATAATAAGAGAATAGTATATCAATATGTCATGAAATCGTGATGCACGAATGCAAATATAGTTTATATATATTGAGGATGGGACCGTAACCGACATTTGATCATGTGAGCTATAACTTGGAACTCCATCGTTTACCCCATAATGGATAAAGAGGTGACCTACTTGCTAAAGACCAATTCATAACATTCTTTCCCCCTTGGGACATAAGCATATATCTATGTTAGGAACATAGTTCAAGGAATGGAGTATGGACCCTAGGGGATAGTCCACGCCGACTCCAATCCATCGATACTAGGCCATCATCCCACTAGAATACATACATATATATATATATATACATATATATATATATATACATATATATATATATATATACATATATATATATATATATATGACATATATATATATATATATATATATATATATATATATATACATATATATATATATATATACATATATATATATATATACATGTTTGTAAAAGAGATATAATACTTTCAAATCGTTTACATGCATTCTTAGACTTAAAGGCCAAATCACATTCTTCATAATCATGCATAATAGGCAAAAAGCCAAAACATTCTTCATATAATACTTTTTAAGCATAGGGATAGCTCCTTTGAAGCACCATTTTGAGAAATAAGTGTGGACCATTGGAATAGCCCACCCCGACTCAAACCTCAATCGATGCTCACTAAACATAGTGGTATAAACACCATACTTGCTCAAAGAGCCATAATCTTTGACATGTATGGGATCACATTCTCGTCATCACCATAGTCTTATAAAAGTCATATATATAAACATAATTGGGCTTCACTCACTTCATAAAATTTCATAAATATCATAGTCATGTATGTGTATGCCATGAATGAGATGAGAATAGCATTGGTAATAGAGATTCAAACTTAAATCAACAATACATTATGGAATACAAGTAAAAACATAAGTAAAATTTAGATATAAACCATAATATGGACTACCCATACACAAATTAAGCTTTAAAGGGGACATGCATTTTCATAACTTTATAACTTCAATACATTTCATCATATTAAGGCTTAAATAGGTTAAAATGATCAAATAAGCATAGCCCATACTTTTGTTGAATTTATTAAATGATAATTCTTAAAAATCATATTTAAAGTAAGCTAAAATTCATGTAAATCACTTCGAAAGAGTTTAGGTCTTCTTGGTTATAAGGGACCAAGAATCAAAAGCCATATACCTTGCTAGGAAGATGAATTTGGGAAGAAATTTGGTGTAGAAAGTCTCTTTCCTTGATTTCCAAGATTAAAACCCACAAGAATTCTTTGAGAGAGACTTGAGAGAATTCTCAAATGTGAGAAATGAATTTAAATGAGAGGAATAAGGTCTAGGTTATTTGGAGGTCTTAAGGGAACATTAGATGTCACAAAAGACCTGTCACACCCCAAATCCCATTAAGGCGGACCGGCACCCGTTGCCGATAAGACTCGGGAGAACCAACCTGTATCTATGCGCTTTCTATATGTATAATAAGGAATTCCACCTTCAATATGCCTTTAGGAAAGTAAATAGCACTAACAAGCCAAAAGGAAAATATATAACTAGGACGTTGGGGCCACACTGTCCATAGTACGATACCTGACTATACTTTAGCTTACATAGTCTACAAAGCCTCTAAATAATGACAAGTATCTGATAAGGGTCAGGATAGGCCCCCCTCGACTAACTGTACTGTATAAAGCAAAATAAGCTCTAGACATGCAAAGCTCTAAAGCAACCCAGAGCTTGGTAATCACAGCTGGATATCTGTACTCCTACAGGGGAGATCTACTAGCACTTGTACCTGCAGCATGAAATACAGGTCCC
>DF369667.1:4362-18435 GCA_000787875.1 Solanum virginianum
ATACGGGATGCTCACCTGAACTTAAGTACAGACATGGCCGTTAATATAGCAAAAGAGGTGAGTGGTATTAGTTTTATGTTTTGCTGTTAGCTGTTTCTGGAAAGCCATTATTAGTCAGATGCATCAGAGAACCATTCTGAGGATCATCAAATGTGTTGTGAATCTTTTGGAGGATCTTCTTTTTTGTCCTGCTTGATAAAAAAATAGTTTTTTGTCCTCATCTTTGGTCATACGGGGAAGCGGGCTGGGATTCAGAAGGTTGTTAAGGTTGGAATATTCTAGTGAAGACAGCATATCAGGTTTAAATTTCTGTACATTCTACGATAGAAGCCTCAAACAGTAAAAAATATAGAGAACTTTAGTGCTATCTTTTTTTTTGGGGTTGGGGGTGGGTGTGGGGGCTCTCATCCTTGGGCCGAGGGTCTATTGGAAACATTCTCCCAACCTAGTAGGGTTAAGGTCTGCGTACCCTCTTATCCTCTCTAGACCGCACTCGTGGAATTACACTGGGTATGTTGTATAATATTTGATTGTTGTGAACATATATTAATCAACATGGGTCAATGAGATTTATGACATGAGCCTCAATTTGATTATAGTGGAGGCCAACTTGCTTGGAATCAAAGAGTTGTTTTGATTATGACATGAGCCTCGATTTGATTGCTTACGTAGATACTGGCGCTTCTAATTTTCAATGTTTTCCCCTCCTCTGAGTGCAGTTCTTGAGAAAAATGGCTCAACCATATGATAAAAACGGTGCACTGGGAAAGAGAACTCTACTGTCACAAGAAGACTTGGAGAAAATGATCACCGGCCCTGACAGGGAGATGTTGCTTTAAGTGCCTGTACTAGGTGAGAAATCATTTTCTCCAATCTGTACCCTGGAATTTTCAATGTTCTATATGCTGAACTGGAAAGCTTTAAGTGCCTGTACTAGGTGAGAAATCATTTTCTCCAATCTGTACCCTGGAATTTTCAATGTTCTATATGCTGAACAACATGATTACTACACCTGTTAAAATTTGAAGTGAACTGATTTCTGCTAAAAGATTTGCAGCAACTTTCAGTTTTGGGCTACTTCGATACGTTTAGAGCAGACTTCATTGGAATTTGATGCAAACTTGTATATTTCCGGATCACTGAAACTTTCTTGGTTTTTTGAAAGTCGGCATAGGTTTTCAAGTTAACACAACATGAACGTCACTTGTCTATTGGCGTAGAAGGATGTATTTGTTTCTACCTAAGCTGATTGTTGCGAAGTCTGTTCGTGCAAAAATGTAACAGTGTATAAGGTTTGATCCTCAGTTGTAGTCAAATGAAAATTTTGTTTATCAATTAATGAATTGCTATGTGTTTCAACTGATCAACTTGATGAATCCAGTTCAAAATAATGTGCTACACATATGTTTCATTTAGTGCTAATATAACCAATAGTTCTTGAATCAAGTGTCTATCTCTCTATCCCGTAAAGGTAGGGATAAGATCTATATGTCCTATATTCTCAGACTTCACTTTTGGGATTACACTTATATTGTTGTTTCTAATATCTTCTTCGGTTTTTCTTCATATTATTACCATTTTATGTTTGTTGTGCGATGACTTATACATGTGTTTAGACTTCTTGATAGGAAAATAAAGAGATCGAGAATTAAGACAGAAGATTAGTAGGTAGTTGAGTATTGTATAATTTTTCGTATCAATATTATTATTATTATTATTATTATTATTATTATTATTATTATTATTATTATTATTATTATTATTATTATTATTACTATTATTATTATTATTATTATGGTAGTTTTTCGTGGATGTTAGTCCATGATTTATGGGGATGCCTAGGGATCTGAGCCAATATTTTTAAAAAATTACACTGATCAGTCTGTAACAAGCTCAGTAAAAGGACCAGCTGGCTTGGCGAACATGTTTCTTAATTTATTTTGATTATCATATTATTTGTTGTGCTGCTGTTTTTTTCTCCAAATGTTCCAGTCATGGTTTCTTAATTACTATATTCTCTTCTTTACCTTCTTTGAAATGCTTTTCTTGATTTAATAGTCTCCCTAAAGGTAGGCATAAGGTATAATTTACATTTTATTCTTTTTAGACGCACTTATAGAATGTATCAGTTATATTATAGTAGATGAAGATTTTTCTTTCATGCTAATTTGCATTTAGTCGAATTCTAATATTAGGCATCATATACCAATTAGGAATGTGTATTTGTGTTTAATATTTAGTGAAACAAATGGAGGATTCTAAAGAATTGTGTGTTCTTGTTTGATAATTGCAATTTGCATTATTATTGAGTAGACTTTCTTAAATCTACAAATCAATAAAAAAATTAAAGTCTTGAATTCATCTCTATTAAAACTTACGAGTTGCAGATCTACATGTAACACCTCACCAAAGTCAACTTAAAGTTTATACTAAAATACTATCTGCTCACCTGAACTTAAGTACAGACATGGCCGTTAATATAGCAAAAGAGGTGAGTGGTATTAGTTTTATGTTTTGCTGTTAGCTGTTTCTGGAAAGCCATTATTAGTCAGATGCATCATAGCCAAATTCAAACTTAAAATTCTATTAATTCAAATAGATATTGGCCCTCACGCCAGCATGGTTCAACACATTATTTTTTTATTTTGATATATGTGATATTGATAGATTTTTTATATATACATTTAAAATTTTTAAGTTGTTAATTCTTTGTGATTTATAACACATCTTATGTTATTTTAAAATAATATATGTTATTTAGTTTGTTTCAATTTATGTTGCACATATAAAAATTACCGAGAGTCAATCAAAATTTGTGGTTATTTTTTAAATATTTTAAATTGTTAATAGCTCAACAAGTAGAAGCAGTCATGTCAATCTACAACTGTCTTTAAGAAAAATTTATTCGGGATAATATTATAAATTCATAGTTGAAGCAATAGAAGAAATAATTACTAGAAACTATGTAGCAAAATTAGATAGTTGAAGCAAACACGTTAATTGATAACTGCCTTTAAGAAAAGATAATTAATTAGGGGCAATATCGTAAATTTATAGCTATAGCAATTGAAGAAATAATTCATAAAAATGACATAATAAAATCAAACTGATACAGACACGTTAATGGGCAACACATATTATGTTACTTTAAAATAATATATGTTACTTATTTTGTTCCTCTTTATGTTGCACATGTAAATTTTTTTGAGAGTCAATCAAAATTTGTATTTACTTTTTAAATATTTTAAATTGTTAATAGCTGAAGCAGCTACATAAATGATTTATTAGGAATAATACTGTTGGGCCAAGCAACAGGAAACAAACGATTTGACAGTTTTTCGTGAGTGTTAGCTCATAGTTTGTGGTGCTATTTGGAGATTCGGTCAATTTTCTCAAAAAATTACACTGACCCATCCGCAGAGAGCCTGACAAGAGGCCTAGGCGGCCCAGTGGAGCCTCAAGACGCCTAGTAGGATTTTATTAGCCAAGCAATAGGAAATAAGAGAATTGAGCAGTTTTTCGTTAGTGTTAGCTCACGATTTGTGCCGCTGCGCGGGGTTCTGAGCCAATTTTTTAAAACATTACATCGAATGCAAACTTGTACATTTCCGGAGATTTGTGCCGCTGCGCGGGGTTCTGAGCCAATTTTTTAAAACATTACATCGATCCATTCGTAACGGGCCCGACAAAAGGCCCAAGTGGTCCAGCACTGCTGCAGGATAGCTAGTAGGATTTTTTATGGACAAAGCAATAGGAAACAAACGATTTTGACAATTTTTTCGTGGGTGTTAGCCCATGGTTTGTAGCGCTGCCAGAAGATTCGGGCCAACTTTTCAAAAATATTACATCGGTTTATTCTTCACGAGAACTGATCAACTTGATGAATCCAGTTCAAAATAATGTGCTACACATATGTTTCATTTAGTGCTAATATAACCAATAGTTCTTGAATCAAGTGTCTATCTCTCTATCCCGAAGGACTACTGATAGAATTTTATGGGACAAACAATAGGAAATAGGCGTTTTGGGTAGTTTTTCGTGGATGTTAGTCCATGATTTATGGGGATGCCTAGGGATCTGAGCCAATATTTTTAAAAAATTACACTGATCAGTCTGTAACAAGCTCAGTAAAAGGACCAGCTGGCTTGGCGACGCCGCAGGAAGCTTGGTAGGAGTTTTTGGCCAAGCAATAGTAAATAGGCGATTTAGGGAGTTTTTTGTGAGTGTTAGCCCATGGTTTATGGGGCTGCCCAGGGATCTGGGCCAATGTTTTCTAAAAAATTACACCAACCTGTCCGTAACGATCCCGATAAGAGGCCCAGGTGGCTCGGTAGCTCCGGAGGATGCCTGATAGGAGTTTATAGGTCATGCAATAGGAAACATGCGATTTTGGTAGTTTTTCGTGGGTGGTAGCCCACGACTTGTGGGGCTGCCCAGGGATCCAGGTCAACTTTCTCAAAAAATTACACTGACCTTTTCGTAACGAGCTCGGAAAGAGGACCAGGTGGCTCAGCAGCGTCGCAAGACGCCTGGTAGGAGTTTTTGGCCAAGCAACAGTACACAGGTGATTTGGGTAGTTTTTTGTGGGTGTCAGCCCATGGTTTGTGGCGCTGCCCGGGGATCCGGATAATTTTTCTAATAAATTACATCAACCAGTCCGTAACGACAACGAAAAGAGGCCCAGGTAGCCCAGCGGCACCACAAAATGCCTGGTAGGATTTTATGGGTCAAGCAACAGGAAACAAACGATTTGAACATTTTTTCATGGGTGTTAGCCCACAGTTTGTGGCGCTGCCCGGGGATCCAGACCAACTATCTAACGATATTACACTGATCCGTTCGTAATAAGCCTGACAAGAGGCTCTGGTTGCTCAATGGTGCTATAGGACGCCTGGTAGGATTTTATGGGACAAGCAATAGGAAACAAACAATTTCGATAGAACACCCACAGATTCTGGATTTGAGGTATTAAAACGCCTAATAAATGTGGAATTTTTAGTAATTTAGGAAATAGTTGGTATAAAAAGGAATTAATATTTTAAAATATGAAATTCGTAAAATTTTTTAGCGTATTTCACTATTGTCCTTTGTAAAATTATAAATATATATATAATTTATCTCTTAAAAATAAATAACAAATTCAATAAATGAAGGGGCAAATATGAAAAAAGTTTCAAACATTCATCTTGAACTTTGAACAATTCAAATATTCTGAACATTGAAAAAAATCTTAAAAATTCAATTAATTTAGAAGGGAGAGATGTATGATTTTTTGGGAATCTTGAATCGAAGCCCCATGCAGCGCTAGAATCTGTGAGCTAACACCCATAGAAATTTGTCGAAATTACCTGCTTCGGCTATCTTGGGACATAAAATTTTACCAGGCCTCCGCCAACACCGTCGGGCCACTTGGGCATCTTGCTAGGCTCGTTATGAACCCACTCGTATAATTTTTTAGTAATCTTGTGCCGGAGCTCCATGCAACGCCATAATCAGTAGGCTAACACCCAAAGAAATCTCCCAAAATCACCTGTTTTGGCTTCCTAGGCCCATAAAATCCTATCAGGTGGTCTCGCAGCGTTGGCAGGGGCCTGGTAGGATTTTATGGCCCAAGGAAGGAAAAACAAGCGATTCCGACCATTTTTCGATGGTGTTAGATTCTGGTGCCAACTGAGGTTCCGGGCAAAGAATCCTAAAAAATCATATGGATGGGTCGGGGAAGAGCTAGGCAAGTGGCCTACATGGTCCGGCGGCATTGGCGGGGCCCTGGTAGGATTTTATGGCCCAAGGAAGAAGAAACAAGTGATTTCGGCCATTTTTCGTGGGTGTTAGCCCACGAATTCTGGCACTAACTGGGGTTCCGGGAAAAAAAATCCCAAAAACTCATACAAGTGGGCCGGGGACGAGCTTGGCAAGCGACCTACGTTGTCTGGCGGCGTTGGCGGGGGCCTGGTAGGATTTTATGGCCCAAGGAAGGAGATACATGCGATTTCGACCATTTTTCGTGGGTTTTAGCCCATGGATTCTGGCGCCAACTGGGGTTTCGGGCAAAGAATCACAAAAAATCATACGGGTAGGTCGGGGATAAGCCCGACAAGTGGCCCAAGTGGTCTGGCGGCGTTGGCGCGGGCCTGGTAGGATTTTATGGCCCAAGGAAGGAGAAACAAGAGATTTTGGCTTTTTTTTTGTGGGTGTTAGCCCACGAATTCTGGCGCCAACTGGGTTTTCGGGCAAAGAATCCCAAAAACTCAAACAAGTGGGTCGGGGACTAGCTCGATAAGCAGCCCAGATGGTCTCGCCATGTTGGGGGGCCTGGTAGGATTTTATGGCCCAAGAAAGGAGAAACAGACGATTTCGACCATTTTTCGTGGGTGTTAGCCCACGGATTCTAGCGCCAACTGGGGTTTCGAGCAAAGAATCTCAAAATATCATATGGTTGGGTCGGAGATGAGCCCGTGGGTGTTAGCACATGGATTCTAGCGTCAACTAGGGTTCCGAGTAAAGAATCCCAAAAAATTATACGTGTGGGTTGGGCAAGAGCCTGGCAAACAGCCCAGGTGGTCCAATGGCATTAGCGGGGGCCTGGTAGGATTTTATGGCCTAAGGAAGGAGAAACAAGCGATTTAGGCCATTTTATGTGGGTGTTAGCCCACGGATTCTGGCGCCAACTGGGGTTTCGGGCAATGAATCCCGAAATCTCATACATGTAGGTCTGGGATGAACCTGGAAAGCGGTCCAGGTTGTCCGGCAGCGTTGGCAGGGGCCTGGTAGGATTTTATGGCCCAAGGAAGGAGAAAGGTAGTTTTTTGTGGGTGTCAGCCCATGGTTTGTGGCGCTGCCCGGGGATCCGGATAATTTTTCTAATAAATTACATCAACCAGTCCGTAACGACAACGAAAAGAGGCCCAGGTAGCCCAGCGGCACCACAAACGGCGCCAACTGGGGTTCCGGGCAAAGAATCCTGAAACATTTGATGAATGGGTCGAGGAGGAGCCCAACAAGGGGCCCAAGTGGTCCGACGACATTGGCGGGGGCCTGGTAAGATTTTATGGCCCAAGGAAGGAGAAACAGGCGATTTCGGCCATTTTTTGTGGGTGTTTACCCACGGATTCTGGCGCCAACTGGATACCTGGACAAGAATCTCAGAAAATTATACTGGTGGGTCGGGGATGAGCCCGACAAGAGGCCCAGGTGGTCCGGCGGCGTTGGCGGAGGCCTTCTAGGATTTTATGGTCCAAGGAAGGAGAAACAGACGATTTCGGCCATTTTCCATGGGTGTTAGCGCACGGATTCTGGCGCCAACTGGGATACCTGGACAAAAATCTCAAAAAATCATACTGGTGGGTCAAGGATGAGCCCAGCAAGAGGCCCAGGTGGTCCAGCGGCGTTGGCGGAGGCCTGCTAGGATTTTATGGTCCAAGGAAGGAGAAACAGACGATTTCGGCCATTTTCCGTGGGTGTTATCCCACGAATTTTGGCGGTAATTGTGGCTCCGGGCAAATAATCGAAAAAAATCATTCTGGTGGGTCGGGGATGATCCTAACAAGCGGCTCAGGTGGTCCGGTGGCGTTGGCGGGGCCTAGTAGGATTTTATGGCCCAAAGAAGGAGAAACAAGCGATTTCGACCATTTTCTGTGGGTATTAGCCCATAGATTCTAGCGCCAACTGGGGTTCCGATCAAAGAATCTTGAAAAATCATATGGGTGGGTCGGGGACGAGCCTGGTAAGCTGCCTAGGTGGTCCAGTAGTGTTGGCGGTGGACTGCCAAGATTTTATGGCCCAAAGAAGGAGAAACAGGCGATTTCGGCTATTTTTCGTGGGTGTTAGCCCAAGGATTCTGACGCCAACTGGGGTTAGGGCAGAGAATCTCAAAAAATCATACAAGTGTAATGGGGACGATCCCGGCAAGTGGCCCAGGTTGTCTGGCCTCATTGGCGGGGGCTTGCTAGGATTTTCTAGCCCAAGGAAGAAGAAACAGGCGATTTCGACCATTTTCTTTGGGTGTTAGCCCACGGATTCTGGCGCTAACTGATGTTCCGGGCAAAGAATCTTGAAAAATCATACGGGTGGGTCAGGGACGAACCCAGCATGCATCCTAGATGGTCCGGCGGCATTGGCGGGAGCCTGGTAAGATTTTGTGGCCAAAGGAAGGAGAAATAAGTGATTTCGGCCATTTTCCGTGGTTGTTAGCCCACAGATTCTGGTGTCAAATGGGTTCCGGGCAAAAATCCCAAAATATCATACGGGTGGGTTGGGGACGAGTCCATAAATTGGCCCAGGTGGTTCAGCAGCATCAGTGGGGGCCTAGTAGGATTTTATGGCCCAAGAAAGGAGAAACAGGTGATTTTGGCATTTTTCGTGGGTGTTAGCCCACGGATTATGGCGCCATCTGGGGTTCCGGGCGAAGAATCCTAAAAATTCATACATGTGGGTTGGGAACAAGCCCGACAAGCGGTCCAGGTGGTCGGCAACATTTGCAGGACCCTAGTAGATTTTATGGTGCAATAAAAGGAGAAACAGGCAATTTCGATCATTTTCCATAGGTGTTAGCCCACGGACTCTGGCGCCATCTGGGGCTCCGGGCAAAGAATCCCAAGAAATCATACAGGTGGATCGGGGACGAGCTCGGCGAGCGGTCCAGGTGGTCCTGTGGCATTGTCGGGGTCCTGGTAGGATTTTATGGCCTAAGGAAGAAGAAATAGGCAATTTCGGCCATTTTTTGTGGGTGATAGCCCACAAATTCTGGCGCCATCTAGGGTTCGGGCGAAGATTCTTGAAAAATCATAGGAGTGGGTCGGGGTCGAGACCAGCGAGTGGCCTAGGTGATCCGACGACATTGGTAGGGTCTTGATAGGATTTTATGGCCCAAGGAAGGAGAAACATCGAAATTCGCCCATTTTTCGTGGGTAATAGCCCACGGATTCTGGCGCTATCTGGGGTTCCGGGCGAAGAATAAAAAAAATCATACGGGTTAGTCGGGGATGATCTTGGAAAGCAGCCCCGGTGGTTCGGAGCTTTGGCTGGGCTCTGGTAGGATTTTATGGCCCAAGGAAGGAGAAACATGCGATTTTGGCTATTTTCCGTGGGTAGCCCACGGATTTTGGCTCCATCTGGGGTTTCATGCAAAGAATCCCAAAAAATCATACAGGTTGGTCGGGGACGAGCCCGAAAAGTGACCCAGGTGGTCTGACGGTGTTAGCGGGGCCCTGGTAGGATTTTATGGCCAAAGAAAGGAGAAACAGACGATTTCAGCCATTTTCCTAGGGTGTTAGCCCACGAATTCTGGCGCCATCTGGGGTTCCGGGTGAAAAATCCTAAAAAATCATACAGGCGAGTCGGGTTCGAGCCCAGCAAGCGGCCTAGGAGGTCCAATGGCATTAGCGGGACCCTGGCAGGATTTTATGGCCTAAGGAAGGAGAAACATGCAATTTCGGCCATTTTTCATGGGTATTAGCCCACAAAACTGGCTCCATCTTGGGTTCCGAGCATAGAATCTCAAAAATCCATACGGGTGGATTGGGGACGAGTCGGGCAAGCGTCCCAAGTGGTTGGGTGGCATTGGCGAGGTCCTGGTAAAATTTTATGACCCAAAGAATGAGAAATAGGCGATTTCAGCATTTTCCGTGGTTGTTAGCCCACGGTTTCGGGCGAAGAATCCCAAAAAATCATTCGGGTGGGTCAGGAACGAGCCCGAAAAGCGGCCCAAATTGTCCGCTGGCATTGGCGGTGCCCTGGTAGGATTTTATGGCCCATGGAAGGAGAAATCGACGATTTCGGCCATTTTCTGTGGGTGTTATCCCACGGATTCTGGCGCCATTTGGGGTTCCGGGCGAAGAATCTGAAAAATCATATAGATGGGTCGGGGACGTGCCTGGCGATCGACCCAGGTTGTCCGGCGGCATTTGTGGTGTCCTGGTAGGATTTTATTTCCCAAGGAACGAGAAACAGACAATTTCGATCATTTTCCATGGGTGTTAGCCCACAGATTCTGGCGCTATCTGGGGTTCCGGGCAAAGAATCCCTAAAAATCATACAGGTGAATTGGGGATGAGCTCGGCGAGCGGCCCAGGTGGTCCGGCGACATTGGCGGGGACCTGGTAGGATTTTATGGCCCAAGGATGGAGAAATAAGCAATTTTAACCATTTTCCGTGGGTGTTAGCCCACGTATTCTGCCGCCATCTGGGGTTTCGGGCGAAGAATCCCCAAAAATCATACAGGAGGGTCGAGGACGAGCATAGCGACATTGGGTAGGCCCTGGTAGGATTTTATGGCCCAAGAAAAGAGAAACAGACGATTTCAGCCATTTTTTGTGGGGTCAGCCCACAGATTCTGGCGCCATCTGGGGTTCCGGGCGAAAAATCTTGAAAAATCATACGTGATCCATCTGGGGATTCTGGCGCCATCTGGGGTCGGGAACGAGCTCGACAAGCGATCCAGGTGGTCTGGCGGCACTTGTGGGGCTTTGTAGGATTTTATGGCTCAAGGAAGGAGAAATAGGCGATTTCAGTCATTTTTCCATGGGTGTTAGCCCACTGATTCTAGCGCCATTTGGGGTTTCGAGTGAAGAATCCCAAAAAATCATACGGGTGGGCTGGGGATGAGCCCGACGAGCGGCCCAGGTGGTCTTGTGGCATTGCTGGGGTCCTGGTAGGATTTTATGGCCCATGGAAGAAGAAATAGGCAATTTCGACCATTTTCCTTGGGTGTTAGCCCACGAATTTTGGCACCATCTAGGGTTCCGGGCGAAGAATCCCAAAAAATCATACGGGTGGGTTAGGGACGAGGACGGCGAGTGGCCCAGGTGGTCCAGTGGCGTTGGCAGGGCACTCATAGGATTTTCTGGCCCAAGAAAGGAGAAACATGTGATATTGACCATTTTTCGTTGGTGTTAGCCCACAAATTCTGGCGCCATCTGGGGTTTCGGGCGAAGAATCTCGAAATTCTATACAGGTGGGTCGGAGACGAGCCGAATAAGCAACCCAGGTGGTTCAGAGGCGTTGGCGAGGCCTTGGTAGGATTTTATGGCCCAAGGAAGGAGAAACAGATGATTTCGGCCATTTTTCGTGGCTGTTAGCACACGAATTCTGGCGCCATATGGGTTTCGGGCGAAGAATCTCAAAAAATCATATGAGCGGGTCGGGGACGAGCTCGGTGAGCGACCCAGGTTGTCCGGCAGTGTTGGCGGTACCCTGGTAGGATTTTATGGACTATGTAAGGAGAAACTAACGATTTCGACCATTTTCCGTGGGTGATACCCCATATATTCTGGCGCCATCTGGGGTTCCAGGCGAAGAATCCCAAAAATTTATATGGGTGGGTCTGGGACGAGCCCGGCAAGTAGCCCAGGTGGTTCGGCAGCATTGGTGGGGTTCCAGGCGAAAAATCTCGAAAATTTATATGGGTGGGTCTGGGACGCGCCCGGCAAGTGGCCCAGGTGGTTTGGCAGCATTGGTGGGTACCTGGTAGGATTTTATGGCCCAAGGAAGGAGAAATATGAGATTTCGGCCATTTTTCGTGGGTGTTAGCCCACAGCTTTTGGCGCCATCTGGGGTTTCAGGCAAAAAATCCCAAAAAATCATACAAGTGGGTTAGGAACGAGCCTGGAAAGCGGCCCAGGTGGTCCGGCGTTGTTGACGGAGCCCTGGTAGAATTTTATGGCCCAAAGAAGGAGAAACAGGCGATTTCTGCCATTTTCCGTGGGTCTTAGCACAAGGATTCAGGCGCCATCTGGGTTCCGGGTGAAGAATCCCAAATAATCATATGGGTGGGTTGGGGAAGAGCTCGACAAGCGGACCAGGTGGTCCGGCGGCATTGGCAGGGCCTTGGTAGGATTTTATGGCCCAAGAAAGGAGAAACAGGCAATTTTCAGCCATTTTTCGTGGGTGTTAGCCCACGAATTCTGGCGCTATCTGGGATTTCAGGCAAAGAATCTCGAAAAATCATACAGGTAGGTCGGGGATGAGCTCGAAAAGCAGCCCAAGTTTTTCGGCGATATTGGCGGGGACCTGGTAGGATTTTATGGCCCAAGGATGGAGAAATAGGCGATTTCAACCATTTTTCGTGGGTGTTAGCCCACGTATTGTGGCGCCATTTGGGGTTTCGGGCGAAGAATACCGAAAAATCATACAGGAGGGTCGAGGACGAGCTCGGTGGCGTTGGGTGGGCCCTGGTAAGATTTTATGCCCCAAGGAAAGAGAAACAGACGATTTCAGCCATTTTTTGTAGGGTCAGCCCACAGATTCTGGCGCCATCTGGAGTTCCGGGCGAAAAATCTTGAAAAATCATACGGGTGGGTTAGGAATGAGCTCGACAAGCGATCCAAGTGGTCCGGCGGCATTCGTAGGCCTTTGTAGGATTTTATGGCTCAAGGAAGGAGAAACAGGCGATTTCGGCCATTTTTCCATGGGTGTTAGCCCACGGATTCTAGCGCCATCTGAGGTTCCGGGTGAAGAATCCCAAAATATCATACGGGTGGGTTGGGGATGAGCCCGACGAGCGGCCCAGGTGGTCCTGTGGCATTGCTGGGGTCCTAGTAGGATTTTATGGCTCATGGAAGAAGAAATAGGCGATTTCAGCCATTTTACTTGGGTGTTAGCCCACGGATTTTGGCGCCATCTAGGGTTCCGGGCGAAGAATCCCAAAAAATTATACGAATGGGTTAGGGACGAGGCCGGCGAGTGGCCTAGGTGGTCCAGTGGCGTTGGCGGGGCACTCATAGGATTTTCTGGCCCAAGGAAAGAGAAAAAGTGATATCGACCATTTTTCGTGGGTGTTAGCCCACGAGTTCTGGCGCCATCTGGGGTTCCGAGCGAAGAATCCCAAAATTCTATACAGGTGGGTCGGGGACGAGCCGGGCAAAAAGCCCAGGTAGTTCGGAGGCGTTGGCGAGGCCATGGTAGGATTTTATGGCCCAAGGAAAGAGAAACAGATGATTTTGGCCATTTTTCGTGGCTGTTAGCACACGAATTCTGGCGCTATCTGGGTTTCGAACGAAGAATCTCAACAAATCATACGGGCGGATTGGGGACGAGATCGGTGAACGACCCAAGTTGTCCGGCGATGTTGGCGGTACCCTGGTAGGATTTTATGGACCATGGAAGGAGAAACCGACGATTTCGACCATTTTTCGTGGGTGATACCCCACAGATTCTAGCGCCATCTAGGGTTCCGGGCGAAGAATTTGAAAAATCATACGAGTGGGTCGGGGACAAGCCCGGCGAGCGACCCAGGTTATCCGACAGCGTTTGCGTGGACCTGGTAGGATTTTATGGCCCAAGGAAGGAGAAATAGGCGATTTTAGCCATTTTTCATAGATATTAGCCCACGAATTTTGGCACCATCTGCGGTCCGAGCGAAGAATCCAAAAAATTCATACGGGTGGGTCACGAATGAGCCCGGAAAGCGGCCTAGGTGGTCCGAGGGTGTTGGCAGTACCCTGGTAGGATTTTATGGACTATGTAAGGAGAAACTAACGATTTCGACCATTTTCCGTGGGTGATACCCCACAGATTCTGGCGCCATCTGGGGTTCCAGGCGAAGAATCCCAAAAATTTATATGGGTGGGTCTGGGACGAGCCCGGCAAGTAGCCCAGGTGGTTCGGCAGCATTGGTGGGTGCCTGGTAGGATTTTATGGCCCAAGGAAGGAGAAATAGGAGATTTCGGCCATTTTTCGTGGGTATTAGCCCACAGCTTCTGGCGCCATCTGGGGTTTCAGGCATAAAATCCCAAAAACTCATACGGGTGGGTTAGGGATGGGCCCGTAAAGCGGCCCAGGTGGTCCGACGTTGTTGATGGGGCCCTGATAGAATTTTATGGCCCAAGGAAAGAGAAACAGGCGATTTCTGCCATTTTCCGTGGGCTTAGCCCAAGGATTCAGGCGTCATCTGGGGTTTCGAGTGAAGAATCCCAAAAAATCATACGAGTTGATTGGGAAAGAGCCCAGTAAGCGGCCCAGGTGGTCCCGCGGCATTGGCAGGGCCTTGGTAGGATTTTATGGCCCAAGGAAGGAGGAACAGGCGATTTTCGGCCATTTTCCGTGGGTGTTAGCCCACGAATTCTGGCGCTATCTGGG
>DF369666.1:2974-14088 GCA_000787875.1 Solanum virginianum
GTCGATCAATTCATATAAGTTACAAATAAATGTTCACGATCAAAGATGAGGATGGACAAACATTATTGTGACAGTAGCACAATATTAAATATAATTTAGTTTTAATTATGAGAATGGTTAAATTCTGACTTTTTGTGCTAGTGCATTTTGTATGTATTGAACGGACCAATTAGAGAATTTTATTTATGTTCTGAATATTTATAAATAAACTCTCTTGTCTATTACATGTACTTATACTCTTAATCTTGATATAATTATTATAATTTATATGATTTCATTTATTATTTTAATTTATTAAAAGGTGAGACTTTTTAATGAGTCAATATATTCCTAATGGATTGGATAATTACAAATGACATTAGTGAAATAATAATTAACTGATAGAATCGTGTCACAGTCTTGAGTTGAAGGCACCCCTTTATGGTTACTTATAAGTTTTCACGTCAAAACCCTGCAGGTGAATTTTATATCCGTCATGTGAAATAAATTAAATAAAATAATAAAGGATTAATTTAGTCAAGAAATAAATTTTTCAGAAGATTTAATTTAATTGACTGGTGTCGGTAATTCAACACGAGGAGTTAAATAAGATTTAATGGTAAATTTCAAGATAAATATTGATGAGTCCAATTATATATTTTTAGTGGAATAATATGTAATTTATTATGATATGGTTAATTCATTCATCTAATAATTATTATCATAATTGGAAGCTTTAGTTAAATATATCTTCCCTATTATGCGTGACTAATTATCCAGTTTTTGAGAAGAAATTATTTTGTCGATCTTTTAGAAGAAATAAAATCAGTGGGTTTAATTATAGATTAAAACACCGATTTGGATAATTTTTTCAATTAAAAAGAATAAAAATGGCTTTTGGCATTAAGGGGTGTTAATCTATCTATATCTATATCTATATCTATATCTATATCTATATCTATATCTATATCTATATCTATATCTATATTAAAAATGTGATGATCTATATCTATATCTATATCTATATCTATATTAAAAATGTGATGACGCTTAGAAATATTGATTGAATTTTTTTTTTCGCCCTTCATTAAAAATCTCTTCTTTAGTCTTTTCACTATTTTTCTTTAAATTATTATTTAATTATATTTATAATATTCAGTTTTAAAATATATGGAAAGAAGTCATAAAATAAGGAGTTCTAGCCATGTAAAACTCCTAAATCTTTCTTATTTTATAGACTTCTAATTCTTCCTTATTTGAATCAAGAAAATAGCCTACCTTCCCTAATAAATATTTTATCAAAATTAGTGAATTATTTATGTTTTTATAAGTTCATAGTTAAATTTAAATAATTTATCAAAGTTAGTGAATTATTTATATATTTTTTTAATAAATTTATAGTTAAATTTAATTTTTCTCTCTAATGTTTATTATCAAACCAGTACACGCTTTGATCACGCGCGTTGTGCCTATAGCAAGAGTAGTTGCTCCTAAATATGGTTTTGTAATTATTTGTGAACAGTTTTTTCTTTAAAAGGGAAATATAAAACGTTTTGGGCATTAAGAAGTTCTTGTTGAAAGCTTCATCAGGTTAGTTATATTTTTTGAAATTGGGTAATCATTCGTGATACTATTATATTATTTCGTTGTAATGTAAGAATCTTCATCCCGTTAGTTGCTTCCGCGGTATGATTTCTATTAATGGACACTTACAAATAATAACATGAAGTTGACCATGTGACAAAAACGCAGTAAAAATGGACTTCTCAAATGTATTTGTTAGGATTTGATATTATGTTAGCATTTGATATTATGTTTGTCCCACATCTAAAGTGGAAAACCCCTCCGCCCTCTTTCCTTATCTATAAATAGGGCCTTTAGTCCTCAAATAAGGTAAGCTTCTAAGGCTTCGAATTTTACGGTGACTGTGTATTGTTCAATGAAGTATTCTCACTCACGAACAATGATGGAGCACTCAATAAGACCATTCTTTTTGTCAAGGTGCAGAACTCTTCTAACTACAAGCCTCTCTGTCACATGTCTCTTCAATTTTATTGTCCATGTATGATTATATATAATCTAACATGGTATCAGAGCCTCTACGGCCTGACAGATTGGAGCGTCGTTGCCTCAGTGTGACAGATTGGAGCGTCGCTGCCTTAGTGTGACAGATTGGAGTGTCACTGCCTCAGTGTGACAAATTGGAGCGTATTGTAGCGTCACTGCCTCAGTGTGATAGATTGGAGCGTCACTGCCTCAGTGTGATAGATTGGAGCGTCACTGCCTCAGTGTGATTGATTGGTTAGCAAATTCTCAATGTTACCTACGTCACCATTGCAAGTTTGAGAGGGGTGTTAGGATTTGATATTATGTTAGTCCTCAAATAAGGTAAGCTTCCAAGGCGTCGAATTTTACAATGTAATATTTATTTCATTGTCCATGTATGATTATATATAATCTAACAGTATTGGCCTCTTTAAATTCTGCCCAATAATATGTATGAACTTTTATGTTAGGGGAAATGCAACATCCATATTCAAAATTGACTGCATTATGAGTATTATCTCTTATGTTGCTTTGACTATTCAAAAATGTCAGGTGCGTGTCGATATTTCAAAAGTTGTGTATTTTTGGAGAATCTGACACGAATGCTGCATCAGAAGTGAAGAGTCTGTGCAACTTAGGTTATCTCATCATAGTAGCAACAAGCAACCAATGAAGGTGGAAGTTCCATTTGTTAGACATTTTACAGTAGTTAGATGTGATTTGCGTTAAGCAGATGAATATGCTTTGTATTATATTATTGTGCCAAATTGCACGCTAACCTAGATCCCACAAAGGGCGTTGGTCTATTAAGACAACATGATGGTGGTGATGGAAGTTGAAATCAGCTAAAGAATGTGTAATAACTCAATCAACTAACCCCAAAAATGGGTGCCGTTTAATCGCGCAACTACTCATAGATATTGGGGCAAGTGCCAGGTCCTGATGAGTAGGAGGGCGGCATGCTGCAAAACCTTGGGCGTGAGCTTGGGCTAAGTGGTTGTCGGTGTAGATCTTGGTGGTAGTAGCAAATATTCAAATGAAAACTTTGAAGGTTGAAGAGGAGAAAGGTTCCATGTGAATGAACATTATTTGAGCCAAAAACTGTAACATTGCTTTGTCCACCTACTTCAATCTATGGAACCTTTTCAAATATTTATGTTGATTGACATAGAACAAATTTTGTTTTTAAAAGAACTGCGGGACAATTCAATATATGCTTTCATTAATATCGAGATTAGTTTGGTCAACAAATCGGAATAATCCTGTTAGAGCTAATGCAATCTTGCAACTAAGGCAAGACAGAGGCTTGTTCTTGATGGACTCAAATGGCAAGTTGATTCGGAATAAAAGCACAAACGGAAAGGTTGTTTCAGGCTTCAACTGGACAGTACTGGGAAATCTTGTCCTCTTTGGCAAAAGTACTGACGCCATTTGGCAGTCTTTTGATCATCCTACAGATTGTTGGCTTCCTGGATAATGGTTGCTGGACAAAGCTGAGATCCAGTATATCAACAACAAATTAGAGTGAAGATCTCTTCCCGTTTGAAGTTCAACATTTTGGCTTTTCAGCATAGATTGAGTCGAACCCACGCCAAATCTTATTTCTCAATGTTTCATTGTTGGGATGATTTGGAATCTTCTCTGCTAAGGCAGTACATAAGTATGAACGTGTCCAAAGGGATGGTTACTCAAACACAGAGGTGTACGAACTGGATACATGAAATAAGGGTCTGATGGGCATTTAAGGGTGTATAACTGAATAGGATCATCTTGGTCACAGAAGTCTGATCTACTGACAGCCTCAGTTGGTGACTGCAGGTATCCAACCGCGTGTGGTTATTATTCTGTTTGTGGAAATGGGCAGTCTGCTTGTCCTCAAACTGCAGTTGGCCAGGCAAACTTTTTCCAGCAAATAAGTTAAAGGCAGCCATACCAGGGATGTTTCCTTGTGGACATTCCTAATATCACATTCTTCTGGAGCTTAAGAACACAGCTTATATTCCCTTCTATTTGCAATATGGTGCCAACAAGACAGAGTTAGACAATTGCAAAAGATATTGCTTAAGCAACTGTTCTTGCAAAGCAGCTCAGTTTCGATTTAGTGGTCCAGGTAACATAATGGGTGACTGTGTATTGTTCAATGAAGTATTCTCACTCACGAACAATGATGGAGCACTCAATAAGACCATTCTTTTTGTCAAGGTGCAGAACTCTTCTAACTACAAGCCTCTCTGTCACATGTCTCTTCAGGGAAGATATCAAAACGTGTCGCAATAATAGTAGGATCCACCATTAGAGCTTCATTTGGTTTGTTTTTCATGGTTTTAACTTGATTTGCCTTACTTTTCTGAAGGAGAAAGGGAGTTGAGGAAGCTGAGGAGGAGTTCCTTGACCAAGTACCAGGAACGCCAACTAGATTTTCCCATGAGATACAAACTGCAATGATAGAAGCTTTCAGTAAGAACCTTGGGCAAAGAGGATTTGGTTCTGTATTTGAAGGAACAACAAGCGATGGCACCAAAATAGCAGTGAAGCCTCTACAAGCTTTTGCTTATATGAAGAAATCATTCTTAGGTGAGGTAGCATTCAACATGTCAATTCGGTAAGACGTTGGATTTTGTGCTGAGAAATCAAGAGACTTGTTAGAAAAATCATGTTCACTGCGGCTTTTTTTTTTTTGAGTGATCCATGAAAATGTTCCTCTTGCTAAATCCTCAATTAGTTACTAAATACTCAAATTACGCTATTTTTGGATTTCTTATTTTGTAGTTTTAACTAAGCTGACACCAATTGTGTTTAATTTTTCGTCACTGCATATTGGAAGGCACACAAAATGAAGATATCAGTTTGTGTTCATTCTTTCCTGTGATGAATTAAGATGCAACGTGGTCTTATGTTTCTACTCTTTTTTATCTTTTATTTTCATGAGAAGTAGGAAAGTAGCGGTAAAAGGTTACAAACTGAAGGACATAGGGAGATACTAAGGTTGGTTTTTCATGCTTGCATCCTTGAAAATATATATTTATGGCGGCAGAACGTAAGAATAATCAAAAATCAAATGTAGAAATTACTTAACATCAATTATATGTAATGTCATACACCATAAAAAGTAGTGCTGGTATTGGAACTTTTTCAGTAATCTCACCAACAGTAAATTGCTTCTTTCAAATTAAAAGCATTGAAATTTGTTGTTTACCTTGGTCCCGATAAAATGGAAGGAAATTTTGAACTGATAGTGGCTTCCCTCTGTTTGTTGCCTGCCCCAACCTTTGGTACATATCTGAAATTATAATCCAAGTTGGTGTTAACAGTCACCAAACCTTCCAGTACCTTAACCACCAGTGACATGGAAGGCCGCTTGGTGAAATCGCCTTGTAGGCACCATGCAGCGATGCTCATCATTTCTGTCACTTCTTCTCGGTGGACCTGCATATCCTCGTTGTTTTTGTCAACCATATCCATGAGCTCCTCTTGTTCCGCTTTTCTCCTAAAGACACTCAACAAATGGGCATCTTCTACATCAGCTTGGGACCAATCCAAATTCTTTCGCCCACAGAGAATTTCCAAGAGTACAATTCCAAAGGCATACACATCAACTTTCTCCAAGATTACTGAGCTCAACCATTCAGAGGCTAAATACCCTGGTGTTCCTCTCATTCTAGTCACAATCATCAACTTTCTCAGTGATTACCGAGCTCAACCATTCAGGGGCTAAATAACCCCGTGTTCCTCTCATTCTAGTCACAACTTTGCTTATGTCTTTCTCAATTAACTTCGACAACCCAAAATCAGATATCTTAGCATTGAAATTTTGATCTAGAAGGATGTTTTGTGGTTTGATGTCCAAATGAATTATCTTATGGCTACAGTCCTCATGTAGATAAGCTAAACCTTTGGCAATATCTGATATTATCCTTTTCCTTGTGTGCCATTTAAGCCCATTCTCTTCATTTACAGGATAAATCCACCTATCCAAAGATCCATTTACCATGTACTCATAGATTAGAAAATTGTCGCTCTTTTCGGCACAAAATCCTATGAGTTTTACCAGATTGACATGGTGAATACTACCAAGTATCTTTACTTCTGTTAAGAATGAATCCTTCACTTGACCTAGACCATCCAGATGTTTCACAGCTATTTGGGTGCCATCAGCGAGTGTTCCTTCAAATACGGAGCCGAATCCTCCTTCACCGAGCTTTCTGCTGAAATCTTCTGTAATTATTTTCAAGTCATTGTAAGAGAATCGAGTTAGAATTCCCGGTAAGAGTGGTTCTAGCTCCACAAAATCACCAGCCTTTCTTGACTCATGTCTCCCCCTTTTCACAATAATAAAGCAAGTAGTGATACTTAAAATTATCCCAAAGAGAGCAGCAAGAGTATATCCTGTTATCACTTTGAAAGGCTTGGATTTTTGTCCAGGTGAAATGTTTGGTGAATGATTGATCTGCGCATTTGACGAATTATGTACCTTAAGAAAGATGGTCATGTTGTTGTATACTTTTTCCTCTTTGTCTATGAGTGAGAAGACCTCATTCAGGAATAAGCAGTTCTTTATTTGAGTCCAAGCCCAAACAATAGCTTTGCAAGAACAATTACTCAGACAGGCCCTTTTGCAATCTTCCAACTTTTTTGCCTCAGACCATAAGCTCAAACTTAGTTGATAGACGTTGAAGTCAACTGCAAAATATGTGGTGTTCTTGAGCTCTAGGAGGCTATGATACTGCGAAGAGTCGCAAGAAATGGACTTTAGCGCTGTACAGCCAAGATGTGGTCTCCTATCGTTAAATGGCCTGAAGAAGTTCCCATCAACTGGACAGCTACATTGCCCATTATTTGAACAAATGCTGTTTCTTCCACACACCATTGGGTATCCGCAGTTCCCAAAATCTGGCGTCAAAATGTCAAATACCTCTATCCATTGAAAATAGTAACCCTCTTGGTATACCCGCAAATGTCCATCAGCCCCAAGCTTGATGAATTGAGCTGCTGGTCTAGGAGGGTGTTTTAAAGCAGTAAAGGTTCGACCATCAAAACTGAAATAACGGCTATCCATATAAGGCGAAGAGTAGTAAAACTGAGGTGGATCAGAATTTATGTAAGTGGTCCATCTTCCATTGAGAATAGTTAGAGAGAACAAACCTTGACTCCAATTGGATGCTGAAACACTTGCTATGAGCTTCTTCCCTGAAACCAAATTCTGCCCCGGAAGCAAACAATCCGTAGGATGATCAAAAGATTGCCAAATTGCATGATTCGACTTGTCAAAGAGCACGAGATTCCCCGTTTCTGTCAAGTTTAATCCAGAAACAGATTTGTCAGTAGTATTAGTGGACCAAACAAGAGTACCATCAGAATCTGTCAGGACCAAATTGCCATCTTGCCCTAGTTGCAATGTTGCATTGACGTTCACAGGGTGGTTCCTATTAGCAGACCAAACTAATTGGGGTTCATATATATAATCGATCTTATCGCTGGAGCTGTGTTGGAATATTACTAATAGGATACCAAGCACGCATTCCGTGACACTGTAGTTGCAGTAGAAGCCACAGATGTGATACCTAGGGCCAGTGTTTCCTCTTAGAAGGATGGGTGTCAAGGCATAGAAACCGGCGGTGGAATTAGCAATAAAAAATGGCCTGTTGATCCAGGAAGTAGAAATTCCAGAAGTAGAATTCAAAAGACTCACATTTAACTTCCACCAATGTTGAGAAAAAACAAATTGAGATGAGAAAATGTGGAGATAAAAGATGAAAAGGACAGGAAAATACAGTCCCTGGACAACAATCATTGCGCCCAATGCTTAGTTAAATTAACAATGATTGAAGGAGGAAGTACAACAACAACAACATTCTTAAGACATTGGACACTGGATGAGGAAAATAAGAAAATATATAGAATCAAAAATTTCAATTACTTTGTCTATTGTGATTGTCAAGTAGACAAACAACAACAATAACATACCAGTGGAATTTCACAAGTGGGGTCTGGAGAAGGTAGAATGTACACAGACCTTACCACTACCTCATAGAGGTAGAGAGGCTGTTTCCTGAGAACCCTCGTCTCAAAAACCCATACGCAGAATAAACTAAATATGGAAAAAAGGAAGGAAAAAAGGAAACAGAAGGAGGTACTAAGTCTGGTATTTAAGTCGAGAAAAAGTAAATGGATGAGTCCATTATCCCAAGTTTCTAAAGCTGTGTTAGGTCTTAAGGGTGATCCCGACCAATTTCTCGATCATCAAGGAAAAAAAAAGAGAAATATAAACAAATTGCAGAAATGACATTGCTATAAATGTTACTAGCTTCACAGATGAGTTTCCTTTTGGGTGGGTCTCCCCTCCTTTTTTTCTCAATCACAAAATTCTTCCTAATGCTATCATTTTCCAATACAATTTCCCTTTCCTCCACATTGTTGACTGAGTCTTCCCCTAAAGAACAATTCCCAACTTTCAACTAAGTGATTTTTTAATTGTGATTTGGTCCACAAATAATTATAATTTGGGTCTCTTTGTTCAATTAGTAAAAGGACATGGCATTTAATTTCTTCCATGTGCTACTCTCATTTTCCAAACTTTCAACACTGTTTTAGCTGCTGACTTTGACTATAATAAATGTCTGCTCATTTACAACAACAATAACATACCCAGTGCAATCCCACAAGTGGGGTCTGGGGAGGATAGAATGTACGCAGACCTTACCACTACCTCAAAGAAGTAGAGAGGCTATTTCCTGGGAACCCTAGTCTCAAAAACCCATAAGCAGAATAAACTAAATATGACAAACAGTAATTGGAAATCAAATCATGTTCACGCACACTGCTCTCCCTAGGTTACACTGAGTATATTATTGTTCAGGACGAGTAATTTATGATGGGCTCATTGGCAGAATTCCATGTCAATCAGTGTTCAATTGTACAGATAAAATATGAACTATTTGGCAATGTTGAACTCCATTGGGTTCTTTTTCATTTACATTTATGCCTTCTGCTTGCTCTTTTTTGGGTTGTGTTCAGTTGGAGGAAAGAAAACTATAACAAAATTTCAACTTTATCTGATCAATAAGTGGACTTATTCAATGTGTTACCACTGTTTCCATTTCAGAATAACTGCTGTTTCACATAATTAAGAAGAATGTAGTTTCTTGTTTAAATTTAAATATAGAGAGTTTTACATAACCAAAAAATTACTAAAGAGCTATGTCTTTTTTGAAGGTATTTATTAAAGGTAAGTCAGTAAACATATATTTTACTTTTTAGGAATGAGTAGTTCTCTTGAGAGGTGTGCCAGAACACCTCTCTTATTTTGAAATGGAGGGAGTATCTTCTAAATTGTTATTCACTTACACCTTTTTCAGAAGCTATCTATTCACTATCTATTCACTAAAGATGGAAAATAGAGCCAGCAAGCAGGAGTGGCTCAATGAAATTGGTGGCCTACAACCAACCCGCTATAGGATGTCTTAAACTTGCTTAACAAAATAAAAGGTGGAAACACACACTTAGAAAACACCTATATGTATACAAAGGAGGGGTAATGATTTAAAAGAGCTTCTGTGCTGCTTTGGACTTTTTTTTCCTTGAGCCGAGAGTCTATCAGAAACAACCTCTCTACCTCCAAGATAGAGGTAAGGTCTGTGTATATTCTATCATCCCTATACCTCACTTGGTGAGATCACACTGTATATGTTTGTTGTTGCATGCTTTGTGGACCTTTTCCGATAGCCTAACACAATAAAGCTTACTGCACACTATAAGCTGAAGTGCCTAATGCAAATGCCAACACTTCAAACACTCGTTCAGAAGCAGCACTTCCATGATATTATACTTATTTTCGTACATGACTTGAGAAAGACATGATGGTAACATGAAGCTCAAAAAGTTAATATAAAATTCGTTGTTGAACATTACATTTCATGAATTATAATCTGATACACCAAAAAAAAAGTGGTGCTAGAATTGGAAATGTTACAATATTGGACACCACCCAACCATAAAATCTTAAGCATTTTGTTTACCTTGGTCCCGATAAAATTGAAGGACATTTTGAACTGATAATGACTTCCCTCTGCTGGTTCCCGGCCCCAACCACAGGTACGTGTGTGAAATCATAATCCAAGTTGGTTTCAACAGTCACCAAACCTTCTAGTGCCTTAACCACCAATGACATGGAAGGCCTCTTGGAAAAATCTCCCTGTAGACACCATGCAGCAAGGCTCATCATTTCTGTCACTGCTTCCCTGTGGAGCTGCATATTCTCGCTGTTTTTGTCAACCATATCCACGAGCTGCTCTTCTTCCGCTTTTCTCCTAAAGACACTTAGCAAATGGACATCTTCTTCGTCAGCTTGGGACCAGTCCAAATTCTTTCACCCACAGAGAATTTCCAAGAGCACAATTCCAAAAGCATACACATCAACTTTTTCAGTGATTACCGAGCTCAACCATTCAGGCGCTAAATAACCCCGTGTTCCTCTCATTCTAGTTACAACTTTGCTTATGTCTTTCTCAATTAGTTTCGACAACCCAAAATCAGATATCTTAGCATTGAATTCAAACAAGTTTTTCTTCTTCTTCTTCCTCTGATATTATTCTCTGCCTTGTGTTCCATGTAAGCCCATTTTCTTCATTTTCATGTGTAATCCACCTATCCAGTGATCCATTCACCATGTACTCATAGATTAGAAGCCTGTGGCTTTTCTCGGCACAAAATCCAATGAGTTTTACCAGATTGATATGGTGAATGCCACCTACTGTCTTTACTTCTGTTAAGAATGATTCCTTTACTTGATCTACACCGTCCAGATGCTTCACAGCTATTTTGGTGCCATTTCTCAACGTTCCTTCATAAACAGCGCCAAATCCTCCTTTCCCGAGCTTTCTACTGAAATTTTCTGTAATTACTTTCAGCTCATTGTAAGAGAATCGAGTTAGGATTCCCGGTAAGATTGGTTCCAGATCCAACAAATCCACAGCCTTTCTGGAGTCATGTGTCCTCTTTTTGAAGATAACAAAGCAGGTAGTTATCTTACCACTACCTCAAAGAAGTAGAGAGGTTGTTTCCGTGTCCTCTTTTTGAAGATAACAAAGCAG
>DF369665.1:2964-14355 GCA_000787875.1 Solanum virginianum
TTTTCAAATTCTTCAAAAGTACACTTAAGTGTCAAACTTCCTGAAAATAACACTATTAATCTCAAAGTTCGCCATAGGACCAAAACACCAATATACGGGTTCTAACAGGTTGGGGCTATGGCGGGAGGCTGTGTGGGTAGATGGGGGGCCTGAGGTGGAGTAAAAAATTAAAATTTACAAAATTTAAAATTTTCGTAATATAATTTTTTTATTTTTATGTATGGGATGGGAGTGGGGGTGGGGGGATGAGGGTCCAAGGTGGAGTAAAAAAATTTAAATTTATAAAATTTGAATTTTTCATAAAATAATTTTTTAATTTTTTATGGAGCTGGGAGTGGGAGTGGGGGGAGGCTGAGGGGATGAGGGTCCGGGATGTAGTAAAAAATTTAAATTTATAAAATTTGAATTTTTCATAAAATAATTTTTTAATTTTTTATGGAGCTGGGAGTGGGAGTGGGGGGAGGCTGAGGGGATGAGGGTCCGGGATGGAGTAAAAAATTTAAATTTTTCGTAAAATAAATTTATTTTGATCAATCACAAATGTTTCTTTTACTTTTTTTTAACTATAAATTGGTAGAATAGTTTTAGATGATGTGGCATTTTCTTTTTTAAAAAAATATAAATAGGTGGAATAAGTTTATGACATGACATAGTGAGATTGGACATAAAATTCATGTCATAGAGAGTGTATCTCACGCACATGAATTGTTACACAACTGTGCCTACTTGATAAAAGACGGGCAAGTTGGAGTGTCTATTTATGCACTTTGAAAGTTTGAGTTCCAACTTAAAATTTCGCTCCAAGTTAAGGGTCTAATTTATGTATTGTGCCTTATTTTTTTTATAGTGTGCCTTGTTCTAGTTCTTGAGGCTAGGGTGGCTCATTACAACCGTAGGTTAGATTTAGAAATTTATGTATTATGCCTTTTAAATAACTAAATATAATTTTGTGTAAAATTTATGGTGTATTCAGCTAAAGGCATTAGATATTCCCTAGATTATTTATTCTAACTATTTGTATTACAATGATGGATAAATTAACTCATAGACATGATGAAATAATTTATTTTAAAATAATTAATCGTGAGATAACTTGCTCACGATGAGATACTTTATTCCAGAATACTTAGTCGTGGGATAAGTATATAAAGGAAAAAGTATGCTTGTACCCCTTTAAAGTAAATTATGTACATCTATATATCCATTTATATTTTATACTCATACTATTAAAATTTTCCCTCCTAATATTAAAATTCATGCATTGACATCATGCTGATGTCAGCACCCGCTTGCATGATATACCAACAGGGTATACATATACCAATAGGGTATCACAGATGATTAATCTCATTCCTATATGATACCGATATGGTATGAATATACTGATAGATTATCATAAAGAATATATTTTTTACTTATTTAAAATTTAATAAATAAGTTTGTAATTTTAATAATTTTCTCTTAATTATTTTATTTATTAAAAAAAGAGCTCAAAATTATATGATACTAATAGGATATCAATATACCGATGGAGTATCACAAGAATATATTTTCTACTAATTTAAAGTTTAATAAACAATTTTATAACTTTAATAATTTTCTAGTCCTATATGATACTGATATGGTATAAACATACCAACGGAGTATCATAACGAATATATTTTCTAATAATTTAGAGTTAAATAATATTTTTATTTGTTTCTTAAAAAAACATAAGTCTATATGATACTAATTGGGTATCAATAAACTGCCAGAGTATCATAAAAGATTGTACAAGGGTAATTAATTTGGCGGAATGGTCAACTGAGCCCTTGTACTTGGTTCGGATTGTAAATTGGACCATTTTACTCACGATTTTACCAACTAAACACTTAAACTCGACAAAACTCATCCTTTTGAACCCCTACAACTTATCGTGTCTCTCAATCGCGCTGATGTCACACTCATGTCAGATCAAATTTGCCACATCATTTTTTTATTTTGTACAACAATTTCTTTTTTGACAAAAAATCAAAATTCTCATAATCTTCAGCTTTTCCCCCTTCAAACACCAGTACACCACTCTAATACCTCCGGTCACATTTATATCTCTGGAAGTTTTTTTTCGACCAACTAAATTAGGGTTTTTCCATTACGCCATGTTCAGTAAATTACACAAAATTCATGAAAAAAGAACCTTTAAAAAACTCAAAATCACAAGTCTTTCTCACGAATTCCATTCAAGTTTTTCCCTTACCCAATCAGAAAATCATTCAAAATTGGGGAGCATCAGACCCACTAGTCGGCAAAATCTCCCAACGACAAGGTCCAGCTCATCAGAAACACAACAATATCTAGCAAGTGTGATCTTATCAACAGAAGTAGCCACTGACCCGAATTCAAAATTGGTTATGTTGGCCTGTGGCAAGTTAGGCCTGGAAACCTCAATAGTTCCGTTCATGTCGGAAACCTCCAGCTTATCAAAATAGATCTGGATTTTGGGGTCTCTTTTTGCAACTCCATAACCTATGTCGGAAACCTCCAGCTTATCAAAATAGATTTGGATTTTGGGGTCGAGTTTGTGGGTTGCTTTAGCAGTTTCTTTTTTTGTCACCTTTCCACCATGACAAAATCCCCATGGCTATTCGCTAAGAAAGAAATTGAAGTTGCAATCACTTCAAAACCAAATAATTTTCACAAATCAAGCAATTGATTTTACAATGGAAGAACAAATATCTGTTGAACTTTTTTTTTAACAATAATCGTTTCTTGGATTTTTGACATTGATTTTTGCCATGTCTGAGCATGGGTGGGTTGGAGAAAGAATGATTGTTCTATTCATTTCCTTTTTTTTTTGTTGTAGTTTTTTTTTTAATTTAGACCTTTAAAATCAAAGTTTATCTCTTCACTCTCTTTATGCATGTGAAACTCACGCACTTTATCCAGCTCACTTATTAAGTTGCCACACAAGCTTAGTCAACAGTCAAAGGGGTTTAAAAGGTTGAGTTTCGTCAAGTTTAAGTGTTTAGTTGACAAAGTCGTGAGTAAAAGAGTCTAGTTTACAATCCAAACCAAATACAAAGGCTCAGTTGCCCATTCCGCCAAATAATTTCAGATTAGGTCTATTTTATGTACTTTTTCCTATAAATTATTAGGGGTTGTTATGCTTGAATTAATTATACTAAGAATAATTTTTAGAGAAAAGACATAACCCCCCCCTCTCCCCCAAACTTGGTAGCAAAACTTACTTTAACATCTAACCTACGCCCGTTTACCCCAAAACCTCCCCCCCCAACAATTCACAAGTAAATTTAATTAAAATTTTAAATGATTACAATCATATTCAAAATTATATTAAGGCACAATATATAAATTAGCCCCTTAACTTGCAGCGAAATTTTAAGTTGAAACTTTCAAAGTGCACAAATAGGCACTCCAACTTGCCCATTTTCTATTAGGTGGACATAAGGCGCTGACACGGCAAATCACGTGTCATACACGGAAAAGGGCCGCGTGAATGCTATATTTGTGAAGATTTCAACGATAAAAAAGGCCTGAATTATCATTTTAACCCCTACTACATCCCTTTATATATAAATCATTATTTTTCAAATTAAAATATAATTTTTTTTCTTTCTAGTACTAATCTTCAAGAATTCTTTTTCTAGTTTTTGACATTAAAAAAAATTCATAACTTAAAATATTTTTTAAAAATAAATAGTTAAATTCTTTTTTGAGAGGTGGGAGGGTAAAGGTAGGGGGTTAGGGGTGGGGGTGGATAAGGCTCAAGGTGGAGGAAAAAATTAAAATTTTTAAAATTTAAATTTTTTGTAAAATTAAAGTTTTAATATTTTTGTTATCCCGAAAAATGACCGACTCTTTTCGAAAATCAGATTCGACCCTCAATTGGTTTAAGTACGAATCAAATTCCCAAAAATTGAAAGAAAACAGAGTCGCCACCTAATTTTAAGGATAATTAGGAAACCAGAAATAAATTTTAAAACTTAACAGAAAAGCTTTAAAATTTAGAGAAAATGGGTAAGGGCTCAATTTCCACTTTGAGAAGAATTTAATCACTCAAAATGACCGCTAACATGCGGTCGACCGATAATTTAAAGGTTTGACTAACTTTGAAAATCACTTAACTTATTTGAGAATCTTAGACTAAAGTTTAAACTGTGGTATTAACTTAAAGAATTGGATTAGGCAATTTGACTAAATTTTGAAAGATTTGACTCGATTTGAAAATGTTGAAAGAGTTTGAAATATTGACTGCATTTGAAAAAGTTGACTTAATTTGAAAGAGTTGACTGGACTTGGAAAAATTGACTGAATTTAAAATAATTGACTAGATTTGAAATAATTGATTAAACTTGAGAATATTTTACTAAAGTTGCCTTAACTTAAAAATGTTTGACTTAACTTAACCTTTTTTTTTTGTAACGAGTTTTTCACTTTGTCGAAATCCTAATGCTAAAAAACATTAAAATGGAGATTAACATAAATGGCGAACGTGTTAGGGAATTTAATTAGATTTAAAAATAAAACAAAAGTTTAGTATCTAAATAATACAAATAAAATGCATAAAATAAAATAAAAGAGAGAGTTGTGAGTTTTGGGCCTTTAACCCACTTGAGTTTCTGCTTGTATACAGTGAGCATATAACAGTGTATAAACTATGTATACTGATCTCTGTTTCTGCTCTTTTTGCAACTCCATAACCTGTATTTCAGCTTCCATGGACCAGTAGCATGCTTCCTTTTGACCATAACTAAGAGTTGACTCAAGGAAATGCAAGGATAAAGTCCCAATGGACTCGGAAAGGGGGTTTCACATGCAATAGAAGAAAGAAAGAAAATGATGAGTATTGCATTCAAACGAGGAAAGCAATCTGTTTAGAGAACCAAGGACACGAAAGAGAACAAAAATTAGAAAGCAAGAATTCGACAAGCAGGGAATATGCATTACAGGGAATATGCATTACAAGGAACTACAAGGCCATAAACATAATGATGTTCAAGTAGACAAACCCAACCATACTTAGCTATTTCATGAAAATCTTGAAGTTTAACAAATGATAGATACCAAGAAACAAGGACAGAACACCAATCAATAGGGACAATGACTTTATAATGGAAACATCCAGTGCATTCTTTGCTTAAGATAAGTTAGGATAATAACAAGAGGCAAAATAGAGCAAAAGGTCTAAGAAGCCCATGTGCAGGAAGCAAAACATCCAACTAAAGTGAACTGGAGTATAACCTTTTAAAAATAACATAGCATTATTGACTCAACCACAAACTAGTTCTAGATATGAAAAGATAAAATAGAGTTTAAAGCCAGATGAAACATACTATAAAGAAAAGTTTTTCCAGAAAAACCCAACTAAATTGAAGACATCATTAGACACAACAAATGGAGATTCAAACTTAGATTGTCATATAACAACACTTTAGCTCAACAAACTACGCAGCCAAAGATCAAATTCACACTAAAATCAATGGTCATTCCATTAAAGTAGACACAACTAAAGAAGAAACTATGACAGGACAACAAAACAACATCTTAAGACCTTGAAGCAAACATCTAAAGCAAAGTGTAACATGTTGGGAAGTGGTAGAGACAAAACAGGATAGCCACATGGATGAGGATGTATGCAATCTCAACATTTGAACATTTAAGAGTTCCCAAGGGACCAGGGGGGTTAAACCAGGCAAGCATGAGTCTCATTTTAAAAGACTTTGAAAAGCTGATCACAATGTTAGAATAGAACATAAATGAGAAGAGAGCATAGATGATGCATATGAATGCATGGACGAGATTCAAATGGAATCACAGGTTTGAGTGAACATGAATGAGAAGAGTGTGTAACAGTGATGAATGAATATAAGTGACAAGAGAGTATAACAGTGATTCATAGGAATGCCTGGACAGGATTCAAAATGGGATTATGGCCAAATCCAATTATGATGCACAGAACATAGAAACGAACCCAAATTTTGAGCATTTTGACAATGATAATCTTCACACGACAAATTCAAACAGATAATACTACTCCATGAAATTCAGTCACTATTTCTTGAATCAGATGCATGAACATGAACTCAAACGCCCATTTACCTTGTAATAAAGCAAAGGGAAATCAAGATAGACAACAGGTACCACAAGTACAATTCACAAATCACAGGGGACGATTAGATGGAGTTAAACTCCTACAATCTAAACCTCAAAATGAATACAAAGAATACTCCATGAGCAGACAAGGTAAGCTCAGTTTAACATGAGACTAGAACAAAAGAAAGCCTGAAATGCTTGAAACTCGAAATCTAGATTCGAACCGAAACAAACTTCAGCTATCAACCAGATAAACATCATTTACAGTAATATCATAGCGACTTCCAGTTGAATTCAAGTTAAAATCCATACAACAATGACAATAACCAAATATTCAGTAGAACCAGTGATACTTTAACATGAGTACTAACATCTAACTCTTTAATCGACTGGAATAATAAGCATAACAGCCTAAAAATCAAATAAAATTTCTAAAGAGCGATGTATACTTGAATGAAACTCACAATAAAATGCACAAACGTTCAGAAAAGAAAACGAGAGAAGTGAACGAGAGTGTTAACTTTTTCGGGGCAGCGAAATGAGATGACGAGCTTGATGACAAACTTTGATACCACCAAAATTGAAGACCCGTTAACCTTGACCAAGAATCTTCAATTTCAGATCCTAAAAATCAAACGAGTTTTATGAAAATCGACAATGGCTATGAAAAGTTGAGTGAGTTGTTCTAGGATTTTTGAACTCTTTGACTGCCGCCGCCCTCTGTCTATCACCGCCCCTGTCTATCTCCGTCCATTTCTGTCCTCCCCTTATGAAGAAGAAAGGTTCGATTTTATAGGGTCGATTTAGGATTTGAAAATGGGAAAAACACAGATTCGACAAAAGAAAGCACGTGTGAGGGACTAAAGTGATGCGTCGGGCAGGTGAACATTAGGGTTTGTCGGGGTCGATCGTCTGATTTTCTTAGTTTTCTGTCTAATGAAAAAGAAGAGTGAAGGGGACAAGAATATGGGGAAATGGGGTCTTGTGGGAGAGTAAAAGGGAAAGTGTGAAAGTATGGGGGAGTGGGAAAGGAGTATGGGGAGTGGGAATAAAAATTGGGAAAGTGGAAAGTAAAAGGAGTGGGGCGCATGGGCCCCACATTCTTTATTTTTTTGTATGGGGGTGCGGGTGGGGGGAGGGGGCTGGGGGGATGAGGGTCGAGGTGAAGTAAAAAAATTTAAATTTAGAAAATTTAAATTTTTAGTAAAATATTTTTTTTTAATTTTTTTATAGGGGTGGGAGGGAGGAGGCTGGGGAAATGAGAGGCCGAGATGGAGTAAAAAAATTAAATTTATTAAATTTGAATTTTTCGTAAAATAAATTTATTTTGGCTAATCACGAATATTTCTTTTACTTTTTTCTTCAACTATAAATAGGTAGAATAGTGTTAGATGACATGACATTTTTTTTTTAAAATAATATAAATAGGTGGAATAAGTTTATGATGCGGCATAGCGAGATTGGACATAAAATTCACTTCATAGCGAGTGTATCTCACGCACTTGAGCTGCTGGACAACTGTACTTACTTGATAAAAAACAGGTAAGTTGGAGTGTCTATTTGTGCACTTTGAAAGTTTGAGTTCTAACTTAAAATTTTGCTCCAATTTAAGGGGTCAATTTATGTATTGTGTCTTATATTAATTGAATAATTTCTTAGAATAAGTTGTTTGTTTACATAAATACCTTTCACTTTAGTTAAATTTTTTTTTCATTTTCCTTGCAAACTTTAGTGTTATTCATTCTTAAAATAAAATTTCCATCTTATTTTGACATAAATATTTTTGTGTACATATTTCCATGATTGTGTTGTGTCTTTTAAAAATAGAACTTTCATCTTATTTAGCATAAATATAAGACATTCATCCTATTTAACGATGAATAGTATTAATTTAATTTTAACATTCTTCTTTTACTCTTAATGAACTGATTTATAGCAATATAAATATTTAAGAATTATTTTAGACCAAAAGTTTCAAGAGTTTCCATTTTTTTTCCTCTTCGATATTTGTGTCAAGTCGAACAATCCCACATCAAATCATATCATATATAACTAAAAGTAGAAAAATCCTAACCTCAAAGTTGGATTACCCTTTTGCCCTTATGTCATTAGTAATTAAATATTAATTTTAATTAATCATATCATATTATCATGTTATAATTAATTAAATAATATTTATACTATATTATACTAAATGCTAAAAGTTACAATGTGTAAAGCCAAAAGTTTAAATCATATCTATATCTAAATACCTAATTGGGAGTTACAATATTGATTACAACGATTATTATTAGAAAACTGTTTCTTGTTCTATTATTAAATAAGTGGTCAAGAAACACAATAGGTGGCCATTTAAATTGTTGTTCATTTTCCATTGAAGAAAATCATCACATACATAATTATGAACTATTTAAGTACCTAATTCCATTAGCCAAATTACACCTTTGGACTACTGTGTTTATACAGATTTCAACACGATCTTTGTTCATGCTTCTGTGATTTTGTTTTTCACTCTTTTCTTCTCTTCCTTTTATTTCAGTGTTTTATTTTTAATCTGAATTTGTATGATATGTATTGTCCTAATTATATCATCCCTTCTTTTGCAAGATTGTGAGCATCCCATATTATCAACGGAAAGGAAACATGAATGAAAATCCAATTCGTGTTGTGTATTTTATGTTCTCTCCAAAAATTGATTGCTTTATTGAAATTTTTAGATTTGTTTTAATGAATTGCAAGAATTGTGTTGACACCTTATGAATCAAATCTTGAATTCTTTCAAATCCTTAGTTGCACTTGATTATTTTGATGTATAATAATTATACTCATGAGAAACACATTATTCTTATCATGCATAAAGTTTGAAATTTAAAGACATCTGTATTGATTTATTTTGACTTATATATATGTTGAAATTATATAGTGAATTTTAGTTCTTTGATGATTATCATTTAAAAAGCAAATCATAATTGAAGAAATTTGTTTTGTAATATTTGATGAACTTATTGTTGAAAATCTATTTAGAATCTTTAATTCTTTCAAATAAGCTTATTAGAATTCTTAATGTACCATATTTTTTTACCAATTATATATTTTTAAAATAACTTTTATACATTTTGTATTTTCTATTTTCAATTTATCAAAGCCATTATAGGCCTCCTAATAAGGGAGCCTAGAAATGCGTATCTTGGATATTTGAGATTATTCTCTTTTTTGATTATTTTCAAAATGTTATGAAATTATGTTTGTATTTATACAATTTTTGGTTAGAAAATATTTCATACTAATTATTATTTATGATAAAATTACCTTTATTGGGTTAAAAATAAGTATTCAATCATATCGATAAGTATCAATTGTATTCCTATGAGGATTGCTATATTTCTTAGTAATGTTTCAACTTAAAAAAAGAATTTGCTTCTATTTTTATTAGCTACGAGGTGAAGCAATAATGTCCTATTTAATGGCTTTGTTGAGTTTCAATAAAATCTTCTTCTTTTTTCTCATCAAGAAATATGGAGTGACTTGAAGAGAATAAAGTCAAGACAGAGGCTTCTTTTTTAAAAAAAAAATATTTAATTAATTTATACTTTTAACTATGTACTTCTTTTGAAATCATTTTTGCATCATGAATTTCAGCTTAAAATAAATTAAAATTAATTCATAAAACATCAATCACCCAATTTGATATTTTTTTTTATATCCATTTTATATCACAAATGAGTTCAGGATTATTTTTTTTCCATCAAATAAGTTTAGGATTTATGAAACATATTCATCGGTCATTAATAATATGACTTTTTCTCTATTACTGTTATAAAAAATTTCGTGAAGCATAAGACATCAAAATCTTACAAGTGATTGTTATGTTTAATTTTGTAATATGATTATATTTCTATAATTTACTTAATATTCTTTTTTTTAAATTTACAAATGAAGTCATGATTTTAAATTCGAAAACAAATATTATAAGTGTAACTATAATTTATATCACTATTTGTATTTTATAAATAACTATTAATTATTTCTTACACATTTTTTAAAAATAAAATAGAAATAATTGGGTAAGATCAACGAAAGTTGGTAGCCCTAACCTGATGTGTCTGGTGACGGGTAAAGGCCGAAGCTATTCCTATCCCTCTTAGAAGAGATGTCAACCATTTCTCCTTTCTATGAACATTTTAAGTATTTTTTTATCAAAAATAATAAGTTTCTCCTAATATTCCTTTATCAAATTTATATGATCTTATAATAATGATTGAAGCAAAAACTAATATTATTAAAGAAATATATCATAAGACATTTATTATATAAGATTGAGTTTTGTAATAGCAATATGTATCAGTTTAATGGACTCACCTTTCATAAGTTTATCTTTACATGTTTTCCTTCAAAATTTCGTCATTACTTACTCTAAAATTATTTACATTATTATTTTTTAAAAAAAGCTTATTAACGAGGATACATGTGTCCAAGAATTAGTAAAATGAAATGAAGAGAACAATGAACTCTAAAGTTTACATTATTAGATTTGCCTGTAGCTGTTCAGACCTCCAATTCTGGCTAGATGATGAGATGAAAGGTTGTAGACTGCTTTTAAGCACTTATGAATCCCTTTCTATCTAACATAGGCTTCTCAAACATTTGACCAACTTAGGCCAAATCCCAATTTCAACAAAAATAAGTGTTTGTTTATCAAACAAAAATGAGTTTGTTCCCGTTAATCTTCAAACAAAATTACAACTAAAATTCAACCATACATGCCCAAGTACATGACAGCAACATTCACCAAAAGAACAAGTCACTAGAGAAAGTTAAACTGATACAAAATAGGATAGACAGGGCAATTTTCTGGTCTCGTATCCGGATGAGCCCTCCCATTAAGCCCCGACAACTTCTGAGCTAGCAGCTTAGATGCTTCAAAACTTATTGAACAATTAGACAACCAAAGGGATCGCATTGTCTCCAGCTTTGCTGTCACACCCCAGTTTGTGGCCGTGACTGACACCCATTTGGGGTGCCCAAAACATGAATCAAATCAGAATCCAGAATAGGTTACTATTCATTTTTAGAAAATTGGGCAGAATTTCCTCTGTGATACTGGCTAGCCGCCTGAAATAGGAAACAACAACGAGCCAACCGAGAAGATCATAAACATAAACAGATATGTACGCGGCCCGACAAGGTCACCGCTGCGGTCCTGACGCCTAACAAACATAACATATGAGCAGATTGTCAAAACAGGTAGCAAAATCTTACATTATATATATAACATATGTACAGTACACATAGAGTTTC
>DF369664.1:666-13318 GCA_000787875.1 Solanum virginianum
ATTAGTCCCACTTACTTCTTGTTTTAATCCAAACTTAACAAATATTGGCTCTAATATTATTATCATAGAATTAAACCAAACTATTTTCATTGAAA
The DNA here is from genome assembly GCA_000787875.1 of Solanum virginianum. NCBI lineage: Eukaryota > Viridiplantae > Streptophyta > Magnoliopsida > Solanales > Solanaceae > Solanum > Solanum virginianum. The sequence continues at coordinate 762 of DF369664.1, forward strand.
GACATTAATTCATAATCTTGCATGAATATAAGTGTACATATATATAACTATGGGGTTATGTACACTCCTTTAAAAATAAAATCCCAGTTTGATCCCAAATTTTCCAAAATTAACACTTGGTCCCAATTCTCCGTAATTGATCCAGTGCACAAAAGTATGGGTTCTAACACAAGCAATTCATAACAATACCAAACAATTAGCTTTAATTACCATCACTTAACTACATTTCCAAAATCGGGCAGCATACCAACATATACATAGAGCTAATTTCCAATCATTCCTTCACACTACAATGATCATATCATGCTAATTAAGCACCAATTCATAGTTCCAACACAACATAGCACTTTATATACATACACCAAATTCGGCCCCAACCTCATCATAAATAACTCACTTCCAACATGCTATATTTCATGATTTACCTTCAATCTAACATACTACAACATACATACAACCTTAATAACATATAAAACAACATTAAATCTCACCTTACCACTTCAACTCCTCAAATGGGCTAAGGTTGCCAAAGTGAAGATAAAAGTGTTTTCTTGCCCAAATAACATTTCCAAGCTACTTAGGGGACTCAATATAGTGGATTAACACCAACAATCAATTTGTGGAATGAAAGACAGGGAATTTCAACTTTTCCCTGCCTAAACCCGAGAGCTTGCTCTTGTGGTTCTTAAGTTGCTCTAAAAAATTTTCCAAGTATGGGAAATGAAAGAAGATAAGAGATATTATGTATATATCTACACTAGTATAACTAATCGATCCAATTAAGGATATACGGGTCCTAACAGTTAGTTAATTAACTAGTACATCTTGTTTATCGATGTAATTTTTCCTTAAAGAAGAAAGGAGTCCATTCATGTTTCACAATTTTAACCCAATTTACAAACCTCCTCTTCTTCCCCATTCTAAACTAAGAAAAAGAAAATCACAACCCAACCTATCCATGACTCCGACTTGCAACTTGTCCAAATTAAAGGGTTTTTAACCAAAAAAAAAAAGAATTCCTCTTCTTCTTCTTTTGGAAATGTTTGTTAAGATGTAAACATTTGAAATGAGTCTTTGTCATACAAGTTGAGTGTTGGTTGCGTTTTGATATTAATTTAACATTATAAAATGTAAAACTTTGTGGTTAAGATCTTTAGTGGGATTCATTATAAATAGTAGTTGTCTTCATTTGTTTTGTGAACACAACACAAGAGAAAATATAAAGTGCATAAAGTTTGTCAAAAAAGAAAGTTCCTATTAGTTGAAGGGATGTGTTTTTCTTGTGGAGCTTGAGACTCAACTCTTGTCCAGAGATTGTTGAGTTATAATTTTGTGAAAGGTTATTGTATCCTGGAAGGGACAAGTCAAGGAGCATACTGCTGGACCGGTGATAACTTTTGCTATAGTTGGCTTGAATTTTCTTAAAGAGAACGAGATATCTGCGCCTCAGTCTGAATATTTTGTTCTTTATTTTTATACTTTGTCAATTGTAATTCGTATGATTTCACCAACAATAAGAAAGGTGGAGTTTGAGAGTTTTGATGGTCCTCCCATGACCTCTTTGTTTTCATGACCTTTGTTTCTTCAGGATCTACTTTCATTTTGCATGCTTTTGGTTATAATTTTGGATGAGATTAACTAGTATCCACCGACGGTGGATAATAAAATTACACGATCAACTATTTTTAATTAAATAATAAATTATATCACATATTATTTATTATTTAAATTAAAATAAGTATTAAAGGTAAGTTGGACTCTTAATTAATGGGAGGAGTTTGTTTAGGATTCTTACTAATTGACTTACTAAAAATAGGAAAAGATTCTTCCATAACCAGTTTCATCTTCACGCTTTCAATACCATTGAAGCAACTCCCCTACACAGTTGAAGCAATTTGAGACAATCACTAATTGACTTACTAAAAATAGGAAAAGATTCTTCCATAACCAGTTTCATCTTCACGCTTTCAATACCATTGAAGCAACTCACCTACACAGTTGAAGCAATTTGAGACAATCATCAGCAAAAACATCGTCCATGCCCCGTATCGTTTCATTACCATTCGTAGATGTGAGACTAATTAACACATCATTTCATACCCTAAACTGAATATCTAAATGAGTATCAACTAATCGCAAACGTCTCGGTTGAAACTTAAACTCTTGTTTGGGATAGGCTGTTTGTATTGGAAAAACAAATTGAAAAGGTAAACAAGAAGTTCATGAAGATTCTCAATACCTTCAACGTCAATTTAGAGAAAATTCAAGATAATATAAAGATTCATCTGTACAAAAAGCATCTAGCTTTGCTTGTGAATCTAAAAATTATAACACAAAAAACAGAGCATCTAACATTTTCCATCACTACATTTTGTGAAGCATTTATGCCCAACAGCCAAAAATCTGAGAGTTTCCTGAGATCTTCGTTTCCCTCAAATTAGACAATTAATTCATTATGGGTGAAGATCCGGGACGAAACAACAAATCGAGCTGAGAAGGAACGAGAAAGTTCATCAACATTGGTCGAAATTGAACCTTAATCAAAATTATGCGAAGCAACTCACGTACACAGTTGAAGCAATTTGAGACAATCATCAGCACAATGGTGTATTCTTCGTAGCGTGAAAAGGTGTCATGTTTCAATATATGAATAATTATATAATTTTTGTGGCGAAGAATAAAATCAATCATGAAACATAGAAATTAAAATAAATAATAAGCACAGGAAAACCTATCAATTTCAAATGCTTCTACAATCAGATTGATCGTCTTTAGATAGTAAAATCTCAAAATACACTCAAATTTAGCAACAAAGTGCAAGGGTGCTTGCCTGTATCCACATATCCTAGTATCAACATCACTGGTAACTTGGTAGCAAAGAAAATATTTTTAGTAATTGGTGTCTCATGCTTAGCTAATTGAATATAAAGACATTGTTTGTTAGTTTTCCTTTCATTGACTATATTCCAATTCTAATTTTTAATGCAAAGGTAGCTCTAGGTCATGGGTTTTGCCCTCTGTTATGTATGTACACTACTTGATTTTTATTAAAAAAAAATTCACATGAGAAACTCGTGCAACAATTAGCAGGCCAAAACTACATTAATAATCCTTTTCAGTAAGTCAATTCAGGTATGGAAAAGCAACACTTGGTATTTTTACCAAAACATTATATGTATTTGGGATGCTTCCTTCCACAAATCTAAATTTTGATACTTCTCAAAGTATACTAATGCTTTGGAGAACTATGAAGATAAAAAAGTTGTTTGCAACATGGGTTGTACTAAGGGTATAGTCTGTCCATAAATTCAACTTTAGCTTATTTCCATGAGTACTGCTTATTTTTCGAGCTTCGCTGATTGCTAGAGCAAGTTCTGTCTTGCCGAGGAGCTTGTCTATAGTAACCATTTCCTCTTGATCTGCCATAGTCACGATCACCTCCATCTTGACCACCTCTTTCAAAACCACGGCCACCACAGCGCCCTCTTCCGTCCATGGAGTAGCTAACTCTGCCTCTACCCTTTCCGTTTCCTCGAATTAAGTTGTTTCTATTCTGTCTCCTCCCTTCAATGTATAATTGGTGTCCACCAATCTGAACAGTAGATGCCTCAATTGCATTCTGAACCCCAGTCACATCTTCTAATTCAACAAATGCATAACATATATTAATGTCCTTTCGCGTTCTAATGGCAACAACATCAGGCTTTAGTTTACCAAACTTTTTGAATTCCTCCACAATTTCATAAAGAGCCATTGTTGTAGGCACATTTTTGACATATACGGACTTGACTTCAACTGTGAAAATTTCAAAAAGAAAGATCATGAAAGCATCACTACAACGAGGTCCCTCAAAAAATAATACACATTCCTTAAAAGATAGGATGAGTACATTATAACATAGTATGAGAAACCAACACTTGATTTTTTTTATTTTTTCCAACTCTCTAGCTTGGGTTGTATTTTCATTGGAACTGCAGATCTTGAAGGAGAACAAGGAACAAGAAAGATGCTGAGTAAACATCAACCTGTACAATATGGTCTAGAAGTAGCAGATACTGTGAACAAAGGAAAAGCAAGACTTGTGCACATACTAATGCTGATTATTGACGTTTCAGATTCTGGTATTTAAATATTTTAGAGCTTAAAGTTTTAGGAAGCTGAACTACGTAACAGATAACAAGTTTTTGTGTCACAAGTTTAGAATGACTTGAAGATGAACAACTTGAAGCACCAGATCTTTCAATTTAGCCATTTCGCAGAACACTTTTTTTGAGAGTATTAGCAAGATAATGACACAATCGTCAAGAATCTTGACACTTTTTAGCCCAAGGACAAAATATAAAGGATTTTTTGAGAGTATTAGCAAGATACTGACTCAATCGTCAAGAATCTTGACACTTCTTTAACCCAAGGCCAAAATATAAAGGAAGCCAAAGATACCAAAATAACAAATGCGACATTACTTGAGTTAATACCATGGAGCTTAGTTTTACATCAAACATTCCATTTTTAATTTACAAAATCATATCTAACAACTGAGTAATTCATTGTAATATGATTAATGTAACAAAAGAAAAAGAACGCAAACCAAATAAACATGTTTTCTGGACTGAGTACATGTTGAATAAAGCAATGGAACCACAACACAAAAGTTCCACAAATAACATGACCCTTTTGTGAATCTTTATCAACCAGCACGTCAACCCAAATGAAACATCACATGTAGTATAAATTTGGTAGCAAAAACAAGAATTCAGTCACATATGTACAAACATATCATCTGAGATAAGCAATTAAGTTCCAGCAGTAGGCACTGCCGCCCCACATAACTTTACACTCACCCCACCTTGCATAAAGAGTAACTAACTTCTGGATAATAAAAACACAATCAACAATACTGTAAATTCAAAACTTTGAGTTCAAAATTTGATAATAACCGTAAGTTAAAGGTATTTAGATAAATGAATATGCTATAAAACTAAAAGACAATAGCTAAAATCTGCATGATTGTATCTCCAGTCATCTTTTGTAATTCAAAATTTCACAACTTCAAGCCAACTCATAGATTAGAAACCTTGTTGGTATGGATATGAAACAACTCTCATCAAATCCTGAAAAGGTATATTCAGGAAGTCATTTAGCAAATATATATATATATGTATATATATGCGCGATAATAATTTTAAAATATATATAAATGCAGTAAATCAAATGCACCATAAATGATGTTGGATATGAATCACCACTACCATTTTATCCTTGAAATGATTCTGAATACAATGGAATCTGCTTAAAAAAGAAATCAATAATCAAAAGAAGAATCTATTAGTTGAAAATAGAATGGTGCATAGAGAATAAGTCTTAATCAAAATTGACATGATCTATTAAAAGAAAAAAATTACAATTGCAGGGTCTACATTAAGAAATGTATCTATGCTTTTAGGTTCCACTTCAATATTTGAGTTTGAACTTCAGATTAATAAAAAAGATCAAAATATGTGAATTAGTAAACTAATATGCTTCAAAATTGTAAAATTACTAAATTCAAATTCAGATTTGACTCGTTAACTTAACCGTCACATACATTATCATTCTCATCCTCGTATGAAAGTTCATCAAGATCTTCACATAGTTGCAAAAATCTTTGATAGGTAAATTTATAATGCTTTTCAGATCTAAAAGCTCGTTCTGAGAAACCAAGAGAATGCATCATAATGTTATTGAACCATATAGTGGAAGACTTCAAATCAATCACATGTAATCTTGTATTTGAAGTGTTATCAACTTTTTCTTTGGTACCATACATTGTCCACCGATCCAAGAAATAACATGGTGGGAGTGAGTGAATTTGTTTCTTTATAAATACCATCAGCACATGCCTACATGAAATACCCATAAACTCAAACTTGTGACAAGAACAGGTGGCCTCTTTCGATACAAGATTCAATCTAACAATGTATGTTGGGGCTTGTCTTTCAAACAGATGCACTTTATAGATATGTACTCTATCCTTAACCTCTATTTTTTCTGACATAAATTTTTGAGATTGAATCAATTCTTCTTGAAATATTAGAAATATTTTCCTATTATATACTTTGGCTGCGGATATAAAGTTTTTAAGATAGCCTTTGAATGTTTTGTCATATAATCCTTCTCCCTCGCTTTGTCGTACCTAGCATCAGCAGCTTTATCATATTGCTTTACAAATACACTCATTGATGTACTAGAGTTAAGATAATCCTTAAAATACTTATTCATACTTTCACTTCTTTGAGTTGTTGACATTCCAGCACAAAAAGTAGTTCGCACATAAGCTGGAATCCATTTCTCACGAATTGCGTATATATGCAATCAACTATGTTCTTCCAAATTGTGCATTTTCATTATACCATTCCAAGCAGTTTCGAATTCCTCAGGAGTGGTTGTATAATGCAAACACTTACTAAATTCACTTTGAAAGATATCATATTCACGAAAAACGTGACTTAAATATTTAGGAATTCTTTTCTCAATGTGCCACATACAAAAGTGATGTGCACTATTTGGGAATACCTTTGCAACTGCATTACTTATTGCAACATCTTGGTCTGTGATTATAGCACAAAGTGCAATACCAAACATTGCCTCTTGCCAAGTGGACTTGAACCTTGTTCCTACATGACCTGATCAATTTGATCAGGCACTCGCCATCTATTTTCATTGTTCAAATCTTTGACAACACGAAAAAATCATTGTTCAACACAACCAAATAGAATAGATTGATAGTGATTAATAACTCCGGTAAATGGGACAAAAGGCACCTTATATTTATTCGTCAAATATGTAGGATCAAACAGGACAACATCTCCAAAATTCTTGTAAGCTATCCTAGACCTAGCATCAACCCAAAAACAATTAGCTAAATGACCCTGTACATCAATTTGTATTGCATAAAAGAATCTTAGGTTATCAGATTGATGCTTTTGAAAATATTTCAACATCAATTGTGCATCTCCTTTCTCGAGATAGTTTTGCCTTTTATTGCTCAAAGGCTATTAGATTGACGCTTCTGAAAATATTTCAACATCAAATGTGCATTTCCTTTCTCAAGATAGTTTTGCCTTTTAGTGCTCAAATAATTTTGAATATCTCGTCCAGTTAGATTGAGATTTTCTACACCCCCAGCTTGAGTGACCAACACCGATGCAATTTTACTTAGATGAATATTAGAATTATCTAAAAGATCAATAAGATTCTTCTGAGCCTCTGATTTATTTCTTTTTTATCACAAGAATTTCTGGCTATGGGGAGAAGCAAGTTCATGATTATGATTTGAGATAACCCTAGCTAGTACCCACTTTTCTTCTTCTTTCTTTCATAAATATATCATTACTTTGCATCCTTCTCTAGTCTCATCTCGTTGCTTATTACTTTCAAGTTTTTTCTTTGAGCGAAATCCTTCTTTTGAATAAATAAACTCTTAACCAATTATTGATTTATCTTTTCTTGATCTACTTATACGATTTTTACGCACACTAAAGTCATTACGATGAGCATAATCAAGATAAAATTTAAAACCAATATCAATTGATTGAAAGAGTATTTAATTAGTTACGATATAAAGTTATGATATAATGATAAAATCTTCATTCTCGACAGTTTATAATGATAAAAGTTGTTAACGAAGAGGAATGACAACAACTCCATTCTTATTCCATGGAAATAACTTTTGTCTTCTAAATTAGAGATTTGTTACTAATTAGTTAATGAAGAGAATTTAATTTGTCAAAATCATACCTCAAGAAAGAAGCTTTTTTCAAAGATAATATGGAAGTTGTTGACATCAAGAAAGACAGTTTAAAAAGGAGTACTTTTTTGTTATACACATCAAGTTCTGAAGGAGAAAACGATAATGTGTTAATTTACCATATGTATATATTGTGCTGATGATTATCTCAAGTTGCTTTAACAGTGTAGGCCCGCAAGTTGCTTTAATGGTACTGAAGTGTGAAACTAACAATGAAACTGAGAGATGGAAGAGTGTTTTCCTTTTTTGGTAAGTCAATTAGTAAGAATCCTAAACAATCTCTTCCAATTAATTAAGAATTCAACTAACCTTTAATACTTATTTTAATTTAAATAATAAATAATAAATGATACTATTTATTATTTAATTAAAATAGTTAATCGTGTAATTTTATTGTCCACCATCGATGGATACTAGTTAATCTCTTTTGGATAACATTATGGATTTGATGGGTGGATTTTAATTTGGATAAAGATTAAATTATTTTTATTTGGCCGTCAGCATTATGACACGTATACTTTCACCTGTCAAAAGGATTAACCGCAAGGATATACATTAACATTAACGGAGGGTATTGCCGTATCATTTATGATAGTTTTGGAGTATATATATTTGTCCTTTTTTCTGAATATTAATTTTAAATTAATTTTTTATTTTAAAAAACTAAATTAATATATCTTTTGACAAAATTTATTATAAATGTCCTGCTTTTATTTTTTTTGAGACAAACATAAATTAAAAATACCTATAAAAAAATTGTCTTAAATTTTTTTCATTCAGACTTCATTTTTTATTCTCATATTTTTACACTAAGAGAAAATTAAAAGAATAAAATAAGAATAAAAAAATTCAAATAATAATAAGTAAATAGATTTTTAAGGGTGATATTTAAAATTCAAATTAATCATCGAATTAGTGAAGTGAAAAATTTTATGCATGAGAAAAATTAAATAAAACCCTAAACTTTATTAGAAGGATCTAATATACCCCTACATAAATGTATTTTAATAAAAAATCAAAAATAATAAATTTGGACTTAATTTCTTCACTCCACTATAAAACAGAAGAAGATATATTTGGGTCAATATGTGTAAAGGTATGAGTACATATGGGTCATTTGTGTAAACTTCCAGGAAAAAATAACGCAAGATGGTGAACATTAAATGGTTAATGTACTTTAGCTATAATTTTAATTAATTATTGAACTTGATTATTGTTTAATAAATTTTACTAGAATTTATATAATCCGATTCATAACCGAACAAATTCATAATTTGTATATGTTTAGCCTAACTATTTGTATATAATTTGTTGATACATTAGATTTATATAAGTTATGAAAAAATATCAAAATAGTATATATTTGTATTAAATTTGTTTATATATTAACAAGCAAAATATACAAACGAAAATACCATAACAAACAAAAATATAGTAGTGAAGTGCAATTAGGCAAAATATAACTAAGAAACATAATGAAAATAATTATGATTGCTATTTGTGAAATTTGCTAACAAGCATATATCAATTTTAGATCGTAAAATTAAGAATTATATCAACATTATTTTCCCGTTAATTAAACAGCAATTCGTTTATTCATGTTTACTTTCTCCGTCCATTTTTACTTGTTCTCTGTTGACTTGACACAAAGATTAATAAGTACTTCTTCTGTCCCATATTATATGGATATTTTTTTATAAATATTTGTCCCATATTATATGGACTCTTATTAAATTAGGATAGAATTAATTATTTTTTCTCATTTTACCCCACTATTAATATAATATTTAAAAATTTCAAGAGACCAATTAATTACTTTCACATTCGGTAAATTGTTCCTATATTTTATGTATATTTTTTCTAACTTAATTTAATTTACATTGATATTAAATAAAGGGTAAAATGGTAAAGTTCACTAATGTATTAATGATTTCTTAATCACCGTCTAAAATGGAAAGTGCCCAAATCACCCTTTGAATATAACAAATACAATATCTTGTAAAATATAATAGGGAAATGATTATGGTAAATCAAAAACTAAGTGTAAAATTATCTCTTAATTTTATAAAGTGGACAAATATTGTTGGACATAGTATAAGTTACTAGTAAAGATGATGGAGGGGGGGAGTATATATTTAGTTCTCGTTGCTTCATTTCCTCATTAGTTACTTACACAAACCAAGACAACATTTTCTTTTGTAGTTCACCCTACATGAATATATATCTTCCAAATAGTTGACAATGTTGCCAAAATCTATTATGGACTATGCATATCTATTTGCTCAAAAATTCAAAAGGTGTTGGAAGTTCTTGATTGAATTGTCCAATTTCCCTTCAGAATATGAATCAAATGCAGAAATTACAAGCCAAGAAGTAGAATGTAGAGTTTGTTTAAGTAAAGTTGAAGAAGGTGAAGAGGTAAAAGAATTAACATGCCATCACATATTTCATAGAGTTTGCTTGGAACGATGGGTCGGATTTGGGCACGTAACATGTCCACTCTGCCGGCGTTTCTGTAAGTCGTCATCGACCATCGAGCTCGGAAAACATGTCTTGGTTTTCAAGTTTGATCATTTAAGTTCAAGGGAGAAACGTGATTCATGGTGGCTACGATAATGTTAATCATTTGAGTATTATACTCTCTGCTCCCTTTTATATGTTATTTTTTGTGATTGTACTTGCATTAAGAAAATAATTAATTTTACTATTTGCTCTTATTTAAGTTAACAATATACATTAATTGTTTTTTTTAGTTCTTCTAGTTGGTCATATGTATCTTTTTAAATTTTATTAGTTCTGTGAAATGAGCATATATTAAGGACCATTTATTCGTATTAAGAATAACATATTAAAGGGACCAGAGAGAGTAGTTTATTTGGTCAAAAATTAAAAAAAAAAAATTAAACAATGTGCTTGACCAAACGACAGGCTAGTAATCAAAGTGGCAAAGTTTAACGACTACAATGGGGAATAAGTTATTTATGTTGTGAAATTATATTTCCAATTTACTAGTCTGATCAACATTGTTTGCATTGTCAATCAGAATTTTAGTTTTATGGGCTTGATCCTTAAGGTTCTTAAATTTGAACCTACTATAATTTTTAATATTATGAATTCATAAATATCATTTATTACAATTTACATAATTTTTTATGTATATTTATGTTTCACGTCGAAAATTAATATTGATTTAGATGAATTCAATATCTCAAAGTTCTATCTGTCCTAGTGGCGGAGCCATTCTTTGGCTAAGGGGTTCATCCAAATTCTCTTCGGTAAAAACTTATACTACTTTTACATAGTTGAAATTATCCTTCGACTAGCTCGTATGCTTGCTTATTGAATTTTCATTAATTAAAATTCTAACTCCGTCACTATCACTCTACCTACATCAAATGATGTTGATATCTTGTCATAGAATGCGTATGGGAAAGGACCATGATGACAAATACAAAATTAAATTAAGTTGGTAGTTAGTAATTATAAAGTACAGTAGACACTCATAAACCTCACAATTTCGATCTATTTTATGTGTCACTATCGCTTAATTATGTAATATCCAAATTTTAAATGTAATAGTTTATAATTACTATCTTTAACACTTAAATTTCAAGTTATAGCAAATTCGTATTTAATTGAACTATATACATTTATTTTTAATTAATATATATACACAATTTAAAATACATAAAATATGATATATACATATTTAAGATTTATCAAAAACGGATTTTACTAACAACATAACTCTATAATTAAGGAGGTATACTATTGGTGAAATATTAATCTTCCTTTTATTATATCAATTAGCCGCCCTTTTCTCTCTCCATCATAATCAACTCATCTTTGAAGCTTGACTCTCTATCTCTCACCTTTTGCAACACATTGTCCATTCCGCCATAGTTAAATTAAAAAAAAATTGTGTTCATTATCGTCCAAATAAAAAACAAACAGTTTCACAATGCAAAAAAAGAGCAACACACTAGCTATACACACAAAAAATCCAAGATTAAGAAATTGAACCGCAAGTTTTCAGATTTTACTTCAAACCCCGCCGAAGAATAAGCAACCGGACAACAATGTCCCAATTTCACCATCAAGGGCTCGGAAAGGAAAGCAAAAAGTTAGCGTGAAACACAAAAAAATAAGCAAAAAATACAACGGAGATTCAAAGCCCCATCGGAAAGGAAGAATCAGACTCCAACTTTATTGAACAACCCCTAGAAAAAAAAATTGAAAAGTGTATCAAATGACGAATGTTCAAAGTCGAAAAAGCGAAGGCAGTTGCAAGGTATTCAAAAAAATTTATTTTTTTATTTGTTATTTCTTTTTCTCATTGTTTACATACCAATTTTAGTTTTAAATTTATATATATTTAATATGAGGATAGTATTTAGTTCACATTTTCAAACTGACATATCTTTGTTTTCTGTATGTTATAAAAGTAGTATATTTCTAACGTGGTATAAATTAGATATTGTCAATTTGCTCTAATCAAAAAACTTTTGTTATAAAGTTGGATATAAGTAGTGTCTGATTTGTTATCTCTGTGACATTTGTTAGACCCCGTACAACTGTGTTTTGGTACCATGGCTAACTTTGAGGTCGCTAGTGTCACTTTCAAGGTGTTTGGCACTTAAGTGCACTTTTTGAAGAACTTGAATTTTTATTTGAAATCTTGGTAAAGGTTTGTGAAAATGAGCTTATGGACATTGGATATGTACAAGTGTACATTTACAAGATTAAGTTACTAAATCTTTCTTTGGTATTT